>CAJQUN010002481.1:0-26171 GCA_907163345.1 Haberlea rhodopensis | reverse complement strand
AGATCACTGGTTTCGATCGCAAACCAGTTTCTTTTGAAATTATATGCTAGGCATATGTTCAAAGATTTTTTGGGGTTACGTCAGACTATTTTACCCATAGATGATGATTACAATTAGCATGACTACTTGATTCAGAACAGGGTCATAGTTGCTTGGAATTTCATATACAAGCAGAACCAATGAATTATGATTCTATTCCAGCAATGCCAATGAGTGGCAGTTTTCAGAAGGATTGACGACATTTATTATTCAAGAGACGTTTGTTGCTCGACATCAAGCTGAGGGTTCATATAGTGGTAGAGACCGATGATCATCCAGTAGATGTTGATAATGTTGCTGATGAGCAACGAGCAAACAGTTTTGCTGATTTTGGTGATCAAATTCATTCTGAACCAGAGGGGATTCCATCTGATGATGAGGCTGATGCTGATGATGATGAAGTTGAATTGATATTGTTGTGATGGCAGAAGCAGTTAAAAATCAAGAGGAGAGGCACCAATGAGACGAGAAGTGTCAGTTACAACCATGACAAATGACCGTAATCTTTATCCAACAATCCCATTCTTTTCCATGACACATCCAGAAGTTTTTGGAGATTCGATCGACAATCCAACAGGCTGTTGGGGGATTTTTATGATTACTCCAAAGGTGAATTTTTTTGCAACATGGTCTTCAAAGATAAATTTCATCTGCAGGCAGCTGTGAAGGATTATTCAGTACGTGTTGCAAAACGTGTGTACCACGTTGTTAAGAGTACAAAAACATTATGAAAAGTAATATGCAAACACCGTACATAGGATATACCTTGCAGATGGTACATACGTGCATGTTTGGATAAAAAAGTTGGGTTATTCAAAATAACCAAATATGGTGGTCCTCACACTTGTCTGCTGAGTGAGCTGTCGCTTGATCATTCGAACTTGGATAAGAACATGATTGCTAGCTTGTTATTGGGAATCGTTCGTCGTGATCCAGCTTATGAAATCAAGTATGTGATTCAAACAATGAAAGATAAGTATGGATTAGAAATATCATATGCAACAGGCTGGCATAGTTTGAAACGTGCAGTACAGAACGTGTATGGAACATGGGAGAGCTCGGTCAATAAATTACCTTTCTATATGGGAGCTTTGCAAAAATGGAATCCAGGCACAGTCGTGGAGTGAGATCATCTTGATAATGCAAGACCAAGAGAAAAAACTTTGAGTTATGTTTTTTGGGCCTTCCAACCGTGTATAGATGGTTTTTCGGCGATGTCGTCAAGTTATTACATTGGATGGCACACATCTATATATTAAATATCAGCATAAGATGTTGATTGCTGTGTCCATGGACGCGAATAATCAAGTGTTCATTGACATTTTCAATTGTGGATGAAGATAACTTTTTGTCATGGAAATGATTCTTGGAGATGGTTAGCAAATACATTATTGAAGAATCTGGCTGGCGGCGTGTGTTTGATTTCTGATCGACATCCGGGCCTTATTGCAGCAGCCGAATGTATCCCCGACTTCAAACCCCCCGTGGAGTGCATCGATTTTGTTTGAGACATCTTTGCTCAAACTTTAATAGTCGTTTCAAAAATGTGCACTTAAAAGACTTGTGTTGGAAAGCTGGATCAGAAAATCAACTGATAAAGTTTGAGCGTATGACGGCAGTGGACGACAGCGACCGACGGGCGACAAAACTGCGATAGAAACTAATACACGACGACATGATTTTTACCTCTAAATTCTGAAACTATGAAGTGACTGGAAGCAAAATAAGAAAAAAACGATTGTAACCTGGAGGTTCTGGCCGAGGAAGAAGGTGGCGAGCAAAATTTATAACCCCAGGTCACGCCAACTGAGTTGGCGTGAGCATTAATTGGTCACGCCAACTCAGTTGGCGTGACGCGTGATATTAATTGGTCACGCCAACCGAGTTGGCCTGACCAATTATTCCCGCCACCAGTTGGCGTGAAAATATAAAAAAATGGTCACGCCAACTGGGTTGGCATGACAAATTGAACACGCCAACCTAGTTGGCGGCTAGGGTGGTAGTTTTAAATTTGTTAAATTTTGAGGTTATTTGATAATTGTTGATTTAATTAAGGTTATTTAGTTAAATATCCCTATAATTGTGTGTGTTCACGTTACTTTGTTAAGAAAAAAATTCACTTACTTTTGCGATTTTTTTAAAAAATTATTTTATTTAATTAAATTAGCCATTTAATATGGTGTAAAAACTTAAACAATTACTAGAAAAAAATGAATTCCAAAAGTGAAAAATCTAGTTGTTAATTATTTCATTTAAAAAATCATGTTATTATTTTTCATACCAAAAACCCAAATTGCAAATTTTATAATTCTTGTCACCAAACAATCCCCAGAATGTTATTTTAACACAAAATTATTAATTAACTTGATGGTATATTAATAAAATAATTAGAAAAAGTTAGTGTTGTTTATTTATATCATGCACTGCTTAATATTTATTTGCTAAAAAAAGCGCGATCAATATGTAGACAACAAGTCTTATAGTTACAATTCACTCATCTATTCAAGCACACTATTACAATGATTAGATTGAATAAAGATTACACAGATGATCCCTCGATGGCTCTGATACAACAAGGAGAAGGTGCCTAAGAAGCTGGACTTGCTCTAATTTCAGCTGAGTTTCTTCTCTTAAGCTACCCGTGTTGAATCCCTAAATGGGTTCTCTTTAATCTCGATTGGATTGATCTTCAATCAACTTATTTGAACTTTGAAGTCTTATATATATAGTCTCCAATAATGATATATGCTAGATACGTAAATATGGACGTTGGAAAAGGTTATACACAATTCCCGAGCTTGCAACAAAATATTCTGCTTTCTAAGTTACTTTCGAATTTCAACATAGTAAACCTCATCTGGACCAGCTGAGTAAACCTTTGTTGGACCAGCTGAGTTCTTCTAGTACGTTTCAACTGAGTTGGTTCCTAGAATATAACTCCCGATTCGCTGATATATGGGCAGAGTGATTAACAGGAAAGTTTTAGATCTTTGTCTTGGCTTTCAATGGAATCAAGAATCGTTTGATTTTGAGTTTGTATGAGAGATATATGATCAAAATACGAGATGATACTCCTACTGCAAGTCTGATGGATACAACTGCACAATACAAAATCAGCATATGCTTTTTGACCATCTTTATAATCCAATTCTGACTTCGACAATTGAAGTTAACTTGTGGATCTTCGTCTTATCTTTCCAACACATACACAATCGATCCTTTCCAATAGACAAGCTGGGAGTTATGGCCAAATTACCACCTGGTCAAACTCGTCTGTTGTAGTTCCAACAGAATATCAGGTGAGTATTGCAGATGCTATTTCGCCTAGTAAGCATTCAAATCAAGTCTTATGGCCTAAATTATGAGTTTTATTATTTTGAGTTAACTGTACAAACCCTTTATAAGCAAGTCATTTCGATGACCGAGCAATGAGATATGATCAAAACAAACTTCTCTGCCGGACTTCCAGTAGAGTTCATCCTGCTAATTTAAGAAGACTTTTCGTTGCTAATCATCAAGCTCCTAAAATATCATCTATGAACTGCACACTTGATAAAATAGGTTAGAAACACAATGATAAGTTTTGTTAACATCGACATAATGATTATATGGGTTCCCAAAATCCAACAATATCCCCCTTTTGATGATAACAAAACTTGGATAGAAATATGAGCATTAAAGCATATTGCTGCTTAACAAGAAATCATATTCAACAAATTTATCCCCTTTTTGTCTAAATCAAAAAGATGGGAAAACCAAAATTTTCTACCCCACAAAGATTGAATTAATTCTCTCCTTAATTTAAATTTTTTTGAAAAATTGAGCAAGTGAGGAGTAAATGGTATATGCTAAAAATTTAAAATATGCACTAGACAATTAATTTTTGAATAAAAATAACATCTTTTGATCGTGAGTGCAACATAATGAATTCCTTGACAAAACTCAACAATTTCCATTTCATTTTTTCTACAGCAGCACACATGAGTCGCTTTGCATTATACACTGCTTTTCCACGTGAGGCTGCAAAACCTATACCGTTGTGATCCTCTATAAGTGTAGTTTATATCACAAAAAGCGATTTGTCATTTGGACATCCGAATAAGAAGTTATGACAATTTTCCCAAAATTGCTGCAATCTGAAAATTTTCTATCAACCATTTCGATAATGTTGGAAAAATTCCAAAATGTTTTTTAATCTTAAAAAAAGAATTAAAATGGTTTGAACGTTTGAACACTTTAAAATAAATTTTAAAATATATTTTATGCAAAATACAGTGAAAATGGAATTCATGCTCCAAAAATATTTTTACACCAAAATTTGAAACTATGTAATGAAAATAATTTCATGCTAAAAATTTGAAAATGGTTTTAATAGATTTTCGCCTAAAATCGGTTAAAAAGATTTTAAAGAACAACCTGTCCTAATAGACTTCCAGCAAAGTTCATCTTGCTAATTTCAGAAGACTTTTCTTTGCTAATCATCAAGCTCTCCTGAAATATCATCTATGGGCTGCACACTTGATGAAATATGTTAGCAACACAATAACAAGTTTTGTTATCAAATTCAAGATTATTCGGGTTCCCAAAACCCAACAATATTTGTTGAAAACATAGGATGATCGAGATCCGACTACCAATAATTAACTACCCAAAAAAATATGTACCATTGGTCAAGATGTATCAATGAGTAGCAAGTTCGATGCCTATGTTCTGTTATCCAAATTGTTTGCTAGATTGATAGCAATGTTAGCCACATCATATATGGGCTGATTGAACAGAAGAAACGCCACCGTAGTTCTACGAATCGTGAAAACCTGTTGAGATAGAAGGGTAAATTTATAGAACTCTCATCAGACCTGAAAATTGTATGTGACAGAAAGATGGGGCACCAAGAGAAATCACGTCCAAAGATAAGTCTGGCAGATATGTGTATAATCTGTTGGATGTGTGTAATACCAGAAAGGATAAAATCAAGAACAAAAGCATTCGAGCTGAAGTAGATGTGACTTTTATAGAAGAGAAATATGCAAGAAACTCATTTACGTTGCTTTGCTCATGTACAACGTAGGCTCAACCACATGTGTGTCGAGTAGAGTCTATGTATTTCAGCCCTTTCACGAGAGCAAATGGACGACCGAATAAGACATGCCTCAAAGTTATATACAAAGATTTGGAGTCCAAATGAATCAACAATAATATTGTGACGGAAAGAAGTTCTTGAAGAATACTGATGTATACGCGTGACCCTAGGATTCTTTCTACGGTTCATGTAGCACATAGTAAATATACACGAAACCTCCTTACGTGTTAACAAACAGACAAAAAACATTCCGTTTTCTTAAATTTGGCATAAAACCACCCATATGTTATATAAAAAAAAATCCCGCTAAAAAACCTCTCTATTTTTTTAAATCTTACACAAAATCCCATCGATTTTACGAATAAATATATTTTTATTAATTTTGTTAAAACTATATGCAACTTTATGAAAATATGTTCATAAACGTGTGTGTATATATATATATATTGTTTATATATATGTTAATTATTGTGAAAACATATTTATGATTTTTTAAAAATATGTATATTTTTATATATGTGCAATTGTTGCTTATTCAATATATCCAAAACTTGAAAAAAAAATTTGAATCGGTCAATAAGCATGATACTTCTTGAAAGAAAAAAAATTTAAATATTATTCATAATCTATTTTAAAATTATACCGTAAAAATTAGTCACTTGAAAATTCTAAATATTTGGTTTTAAAATAAAAAGAAGAACTCATTATAGAAAAGAAGAAAATAATGTAGATGTAGAAAATTGAGAGCATATTTGTCAATCAACGTTTGTGCAGGATTTAAGAAAATAGAGGTGTTTTTTTGCCTATTTTGTTTAACAGCGGAGTTTCGTGCAAGGTTCAAAAAAAGATGAGATTTTTTGTTTTTTTAAATGGATCTATACAGTGAGGTTTCGTACATATCTATACTATGTATACTGTTTGAGAGAGTTAGTGGTAAAGTGAACTTACTATAATACCCTCACATGTGTTGTCAAATAACAAAGATGATAAATGTGCTAAATGACAGCATGACCCATAATAATTTGGATAACCACAATAATATCAAAAAATATTTGGGATGATATTAAACTACAAAATCAATTTAAAAAAGTTTATTACATCCCAAAAATCAAAATTAAAAACTGAATTTATAAATACCACCTTATTTTATAATACAAATATTGTATATGCATGCAAGTGAGCATTAGTTTACTATAACATATGAAAATTTTATGCAATTTATTATTGCAAATCTATTTCTTCAAGCGTCTAAGTTCCAGAAATAATATAGTTTTTATAATATTGGAAGTGACAATTAAGATAAGAAAAATAAAAATAAAAATCAAAATAAAAATCTATCTTATCTTCCCCAAACCCATATTCTGTTCTTACAATAAATAAATAAAAAACAAATATTCAAAAGAACAAATTCGCTTTTATTTTTGTGTAGTTCAATGATACACACTCGATGTTTACTTTTTGATTGTTCTTATTTTTATGGGAAAATCAATTCCAGCTGCGCACAGATTTGAACGTTTCGCTAAAGTCATCACCTCCACCAGCAGCAGCCTCTGCCGCCCGACCCAATCGCGACCCACCGCCAAAATTCCCCGACCCATATCCTCTTCCTTCCCTACTGGGCCAGCGCCGAGTCTCGACGCAGGCTGAAAGTCGACAATCGAGACATGGAGGCGGCGGAGATCTCGGAACGGCAGCGTCGGATACCGCTGGCGGAGGTGGTAACCGACTGCGTTAACCGGTGGTTTCAAGATACACTTAAAGAGGCCAAAGCTGGTGATACTGCCATGCAGGTGCTTGTTGGGCAGATGTATTATAGCGGATATGGTGTAGCCAGAGATGCCCAGAAGGTTTATTGGTTATTTGGTTATTTGGTTTCTTTATCATACTTTTGTGCTGTGCTAGAGTATCTGCTGTATTTGTGGTTGTTGGTTGCTCAAAGTCCTAATTTTTAAAGTATTTGTTTGAATAATTTGCGGGAAAAATGTGTAGATCAAATTGATGAATGATTATTAATGGAGTGGACTATTGGAGATTTTCTTGGAGTTCAGTTCAGAAAGTGAAATCTGCATTATCATTCTTTATGCTACGCCGTGTTCTAAATCTGTGTACATAGAACCTATTTATGTTATTGAAAAATGCAAGAAGAATCCAATTCCCTTCATTTTGACCGGAAAAGATCAATTGATAAAGATAGCTTAGCAAAGGTAAATCAATATGGCATATTTTGTATGACATTCCAAGAAACTGGAAACATATTCTTTAGCCAGGAATAAGAAAAGAAAAGAAACCAGTTCGGATGCAAAATACCTAACTTCTTGCAATCGAGTTGTATATTTGGAATCCTCGAAGATTTTATCTTTTCGAGGTGGAGAATCCTTTTAGTAGATTTTATTTTCGAGGTGGAGAATCATCCTTTGTAGTTTGTGTCTATCATGGTTTATATTGTAGGGAAGAGTGTGGATTGGCAGAGCTGCGAAGAGTAGGTCTTCAGTGTGGAAAGTTGGAGATAAGCATCCAGGTGCTAGATATTCTTGTTTTCCATCTATCCAAATCCTAGTGGTTCCATCTGTTTGCCCCTTTCTTTGTTTTCTGAGTCAATACTTTTGTATTTGTTTTAGGTTACAATGCTAGTGATTCAGATTCTGATGACGCGAAGGAAGATGCCTAATAGGTACGGATGCAGTTTATATTGATAACAGAAATTCTGACAAAGTGGGCGGAATTATCTTGTCATGTTCTGTTTATTACAATACAATGATTGAAAATGTTGTCACTTGATATTACTTAAATTGTATGCATTTTTTGTTATAGAGTTTTCCCTGCTTTATGTTTATGATCCCATCATTCTGATTTAATACTTTTTTCAAAACAGATATATGTAGAATAATAAAAGCATCAGCTATGTTCTTACAGCGTTCATTTAAAGGAAGTATTTAAGATTGGGATAAGTTCTTATTTTGATCTATGAATTTTATGATCATTAATGCACAGAGGAAGGGTTATATAATGATATTTTTAAGAATTTTTAAGAATGTGATATTGTATTGTGTTGCAACGGTGATAAGAAATTTAAAAAGGCGTGTGATAGTTTCATGTGATATAAAGTTTGATGTGGTATCCCAATACAGGAAAGGTTATATTTAGAAGCCTATTTGTGCTCTGTTATTAACCTGAGTGGTGGTTCATTGTGAACTGAATATATGTGGAACTGAATATATGTGAATTGAATATAACTGAACTTACCATCAAAGATAAAGTTGACGTCTGACAAAGCAGCTTGTATAGATTCTTGAATTACAAACATTTTTGTAACACTTGATGTTGTGTCTCTTTGATGTTGGCCTTTGCTATGCGTATGAAGCACAAACTAGATGATCGCCACCTGTTCTATTCGGTCAGTGTAATAGATGTGTAGCACTAAGATTTGTGGAAGACAAGTAAAGATTTATCTTTGTTTCCTTTGTTAGGTTTGGTATAGAAAAGTCTTAATGAACCCCCTATTTTGTAATTAGGTAGGCCATGATTGTGCTGCATTTTGTGCATACTTTGTTGTGTCTATAAAACACCTCATTTCGGTCAAGAATGTTCAACCTGAACTAGCAAGCTGGCTATAGCTTATCCCTCGTCTTTTTAAGCTTTCATGTATCATGATATAATGGCTTATTCTTTTGGGCTTTTTTTTTGTCCTCGTGTTTCCTTCATTTGAGGTTTTTAGGCCATTCGGTTACCACATTTCCACTTTGTCTTGAAACCTAGCCACCAATTTGTACCACATCCACATGTAACAAGAATAGTTCCATTTGTACTCTTGAAAAATCGATAATCAATTCATACTTCATAATAACTAAGGCTTTCTTCTCTCTGCAGTGTATTCATGTGGTGCCTTGATCGTGGCTACAGGGATTCTGCAACAGACGATGCTTAGCTACGCATATGGTTTTCAAGCAGCAATATTTTCTTCTTGAGTAAATAACATTCTTCCTAATTTTCGTTAATCTAAAATGGTTTTTGTTGTTTACCGGTGACGATTCACTAGTCTTTTTGTATCTTGGTTTCTTTTGGTCTGTTGATGTTTGGCTTTGTCATATACCAAACATTCCGAAACAACTTAAGAAAATCTGGATATCTTATTACGTTCCTTTATCTTGGTTCAAGTGTTCATGTTTGAAAGATTGTAAAGTAGACGCCTTTATCTTTTTCCAAGTATTCATGTTGAAAGATTGTAAAGTAGACGATAGAACGGGTCTTCCCCTCAAATTCTCTCTCATAACATTCCTTCATGTTCATTACAGCGACCTCCTCCCACCTCCCACAGACCATTGGTGGTCGTGCTATCACTTGCTATAGTCGCGTGGAGGATGATTTACTTTGTAAATTTTTTAGTTGTTTTACATATTTTCTTACAGTTAGTCCTACCATTTGTTCTCTCCAACTCTGCATCATCCTCCTCCTTCCTTGATGTCATTTTCTCCCTCTTTCCAAAATGACATTTTCTAGTTCGTTTTCGGATCGACATCTGAGGTATTGCCACCTTGGTGTTGGTTCTTGAGGAATGTAATTTGTACAGGTTTGATGAGTTTGATTGGGAATAATTATGTTCTGATTTTTCTGTTGTTCTTATGTGCTTTCAAAGATAGAGGTGCTTGTCTTCATCTTCTATGTTCTGGTTCACCGTCCACATTGTTTCTTGGCATTTTGTATATGTTTTGTATCGTTAACATCTAGTCTAGTCATATATTTGATTCATTGCTACAAAATTCACGCCTCTCGATTGCTCCTTTTTTCAAAAAATTAAAAATTAAAATCACTAGTATTTGTGTTGTGTAAAGAGTTGTTTACTTGCTCAAAAGAACCCTTAAAGTTTTTTTGAATTTTTCCCATTATTATCTATCGTACGTCTAGGCATTGTTTGGTTCATAAGATATGTTACCTGGAATTTTGGTAGGGGTAGACGTGTATTTCTTCCAAGCATAAAATAATATTCAAAAATAAATGAGACCATATTTTTTACGTGGAAAAACCCCAAAATTTGGAAAAACCACGGGACCTAGTCCAGTATAAATTCACTATAAACAACTGATTGATTAACATGTTTTCTTTACAAGAATGAGCTAAGAAACGAAAATGGTGGAGGGGGGAAGGAGGAGCACCGCGAGAAGGCTGCCGGGAGAGAAGAAAAAGAGGCGACCCCCCTAACCCTACTGTTCATTCACTATTTATATTAAGGATAAATGAGCCTCCAATGGGCTAATTAAATAGTAGGATAACGGGCCTAGTAAAAGAAATGGACCAAAGCAACGGGCCAATGTAGGATAGTCTCTAGTGTCTATGAGACTGGGCCGAGATGTAGGTCTTCCTTGAGTCCGAGCTGAGGTCATCCTCGAGTCCGAGCTGGAGGTCTTCCTCGAGTGCCGACCTGGAGTTCTTCCTCGAGACCGAGCTGCTGTGGCCGAGATGGAGGTCATTCTCGTGGCCGCAGCTGGAGGTCTTGCCCAAGTCAGGTCTTGGAGAGTACATGCCTTCACTAGGGTAACACTAATATCCCTGATAGGATGATCTCTAGTATCTTACAATACCGGGTCGAACCCACAGAGTTCGGGTCCAAACCGCACCAGATATCGGTGGTATCATGAGTATCCCTCTCTAGTCGAGCTAGAGTAGGCTTGTTGTATCGACTCCGACTGTTAGGTTAGGACCCGGATCGATAGTCCTTTAAATGCCAAACCATGATGTGACCTCGCGTCGTGCCGAGTTCCCAAGTCATGCTGTCGGTTTAGAGCCATGACATTTCGAATGCCGATCCTTGGTAAAAATAGGCGGCTCGTATAGCCCATACAAGGACCCGGACGTAATTCCTAGCTGAGAGTTCATGGTCAACAATAGCAGGTCGTACTGGGCAGTAGGAATCCGAACTGAAGCTACTATAATCGAGAATTCGAGCTGACAACGGTGATCGGGAGCCTATGTTTATCTTGGTTGGCCGACCTGAGCAATAAAACTCGTCCGACCTGATCTGAGATAATAACCATGAGCAAGTTACGCTCGCCCAACTCGATCTAAGCTCCGAAGATGAAATATATATGAGCTAATAATATTGGTCCGAGCTGAGCGAACTCCAGAGCTAATAAACATCGAGCAAATCCGAGCTATCTGACCTCCATAAGTAATACCGAGCTGATGAGTAAACAAGTTGATGCGAGCTCCAGAGACGAGATATATCGATGCAAAGAACACTTGTCTATTTTTCGGTCAGGGCTGACCTTGCAATAACAACTTGAAATAATTCTAAGTACAGAATTATATCTTAAACATGGCTGACCTGTTATCTGGGCAGGGCTGACCTGCAATAACAACTTGAAATAATTCTAAGTACAGAATTAAATCTGAAAAAGGGCTGACATGTTATCTGGGCAGGGCTGACATGCAATAACAACTCGAAATAATTCTAAATACATAATTAAATCTGAAAACAGGGCTGACCTTTAATCTGGGCAGGGCTGACCTGCAATAACAAACTTGAAATAATTCTAAGTACAGAATTAAATCTTAAACATGGCTGACCTGTTATCTGGGCAGGGCTGACTTGCAATAACAACTCAAAATAAGTCTATGTACAGAATTAAATCTGAAACAGGGTTGGCCTGTATGAACTCCAACATAAACCGAGCATATAAGTCTCGTCCGACCTGAGCTCATGAAATAATCAATACGAGCAAATAATGCCCTCGCAATATGAGCTTCAGAAATAAGAAAACCGAACACATACAGCTCGTACGTCCTGAACTCTAGAGCTAATAGGTATGCGAAGATAGAGCTCATCTGAATTCACGAAGTGAAAGATGTCTTGAGCTGATAAATACTGAGCAAATAAAGCTCGTCTCATCTGATCCCAGAGAATAAATATAAGCAGATAAGACATGTCCGGTCTGGGCTCCAGATAAAAAATATGAGCAGATAAGACCTGTCTGGTCTGGACTCCAGATAATAAATATGAGCGAATGGTTCTCGTCTAATTTGAACTCCAGGGCAGACTACGCAATAAAATCGTGCCTAGGCGGACCATGGCAATCAATCTTTGCCTGGCGGACCATGACAATATATTTTTGCCTGGGCAGACCATGGCAGTAAGGCTTTGTCTGGGCGGACCATGACTATATCTTTGTCTGGGCGGGCCACGACAGTAAGCCTTTGTCTGGGCAGACCATGACAATATATCTTTGCCTGGGCGGACCATGGCAGTAAGGCTTTGTCTGGGCGGACCATGACTATATCTTTGCCTGGGCGGACCATGGCAGTAAGCCTTTGTCTGGGCGGACCATGACAATATATATTTGCCTGGGCAGACATGGCAGTAAGCCTTTGTCTGGCGGACCATGACTATATCTTTGGCCTGGGCGGACCATGCCTATATCTTTGCCTGGGCGGACCATGGCAGTAAGCCTTTGTCTGCGCGGACCATGGCAGTAAGCCTTTGCCTGGGCGGGACCATGGCAGTAAGGCTTTGTCTGGGCGGACCATGACTATATCTCCTCATCTAGTGTGACTTGGGCTGACCATAGCCACACATGTCTGGGTGGACATGACATAATCTCCTCATCTAGTGTGCCTGGGCTGACCATAGCCACACATGCCTGGGCGGACGATAGCATATCTCCTCATCTCAACTCCAACGTTAACACACCATTCCCGAACACCCACATCACTACAACCACATCCGAATAAGTTTCACCGAGATACCAAAAACCTATAAAGATCCCGAGCTGGTGAATAGAGTCTCGCTGCCGAGATTGCATGCCAAATCTGTCGTTCTAGGGGCTTACTGCAAGATTGCATACCCGGGCTGTCATATAGGGGCTTACTGCGAGACTGCTATGCCCGAGCTGAACTCCTGTGTAGGGGCTTACTGCAAGATTGCATGCCCAATCTGGCGTAATAGGGGCTACTGCTAGATTACATGCCCAGTCTGTCGAAACTGGGGCTTATTGCTAGGTTGCATGCCGAGCTGGCTATCCTGTCCTGAAGTAATAATAAAATAACACTGCACAAATATATGTATACGCAATTCAAATATCAGTTGGACAGGAAGAACCGTAAGTTAGGGACCGAAGGCTTGAGTGTCAAAGTCACGATCAACCGTTAGGCTTAGGCCGATGCTGAGGCTAGCTGAGGTGGATGAGCTGAGGCTAGCTGAGGTGGATGAGCTGAGGCGGAGGAGGATGAGCTGAGGCCGAGGGGAGCTCATTTGGCAGAGGGGGATGAGCTGAGGTCTGATGAGGCCGAGCTCACCTGGATGAGGCCGAGCTCCTCATACGGCCGATGTAGATCTCCTTGGCCGAGGTGGATGAGCTGAGGCCGAGCTGGACTAATACGGCCGAGGTGGATCTCCTTTGGCCGAGGTGGATAAGCTGAGGCCGAGCTGGACTCATACGGCCGAGGTGGATGAGGCCGAGCTGGAACTCATAAGGTCGAGCTGGAGCTCACCTAGCCGAGCTGAAGTGGATGAGCTGAGGTGGGTGAGGCCGAGCCGGAACTCATTTGGCCGAGGTGGCCGAGCTGGAACTCATTTGGCCGAGGTGGCCGAGCTCATTTTGCCGAGCTGATATGGCCCGACGTGAGGTACTGATTTTTAGACTTTGCCACTTTGACCTCAACTCCAATCCTGCAACAACAGCTCCTAACGCCCCAAACATCAAATGTTAAAGTAGCTCCATTCTCCAAAAATTGTGGTTGGCTAGGGGGAAGAGGTATCCCAGAGATCTGAGGCCTGATGAGCATCTCGAGAATCATTACACTGGCGTTTTCTTCGGTGCAACCCAAAGCATAACAACTTTCATACAAGGCTGCACCCCAATAACCAAAACATTTCCACCTTACATCAAACCCGCCGCCGCTTACCAAAGGTTTTTCTTCTCCAGAACTTAGAAACCCATCTCGCAACAGAGATGGAACCCTCAGACCATTCTTCTCCTCCCCATATCTCAACGTCTTGAGCTCACGTTCCCACAGACGGTGCCAATTGTTACCTAGAATTTTGGTAGGGTAGACGTGTATTTTCCAAGCACAAAACAATATTCAAAAATAAATGAGATAAAACCAATGAACTTCTGGCATATATGGAAAAATATATAGCGGCAATCTTCGACCTCCAAGTTCCTGATGCACTGCAACATCAACTTGCTATATCCACATAGATTGCTCACAAACTCCTCATAATTACCAGGAAACTTTATAGTGCGGGTCCTATTTTTTCTAATCAGGTCGTTGAGTACATCTACTTGAGAATTGTTGTCAATATTTGTTAACATTCAGATACAGACAAACCAGAATTAAAAAACTGATATCCATCCATGTATTATGAACCAAGTACTGAAATAGCTACAAAACAAAAATCTAACACGTACTTACCACGACATCGCTTGGCATGTAGCTGACAGAGTGTGCACAACTTTTTTTCTAAAATAGCTACTACGGATAATTTCCATGTAGAAATTAATCACTGGTGACGACAACACCTTAACACGTCATATACATGGTTTCCTAGCACAATTATTTCACCATTGCCCAATGGTTCACATATTTACACTGTCAAAAAACAAAATAAAATATTATTAATGATAACAATCGATAAGAAAATTAACAAACATATGAAATTAGTAAAGACTATTTATTTCAATTATTCTGTTGTCAAAAAGGTAATGAGGATGTTGGTCTCCTCATCCGGAGCCTCATTGCAACCACAAAAGTCAGTACATCCTCTAAATTCCTCCAGGCGCTCCTCTACTGCCGTTTTACCTATACCAACAACGTCAATCTCGCCTCAACATCGACAAGTTCCATGACAATCACTTTCCCTTTTTTTCTGTTAGTCTTAGCACGTTTACCAGCGGGAACTGGCGATGGAGGGGTGATGAAGTCCGGATCCTTTGTTTTCTTCTTTCGGTCATCCATCGTCATCACGCTCTGTACAATTGAATTGAGATAATTGTTTTGTTCTACGTTCATCACTTGAATTATCATAGTCCGCAAACCAGATTCCTCCTCAGTATTACCCACCTCCTCTACCTCCTCTGTCAAACTTGTAAGGGGTTTTTATCCCATTTTTCATCTGCAACATCCTTCTCCTCCTCCTCTCTGTCTTCCTCATCTTTCTCTTCCTCTTTCATCCTCTTTCTCTTTTCCCCCTTCTTCAATGTTCCCTTCCCCTCCTTCTTTTTCCTCAATCTCTTCAGCCATAGCCAAATTGGCATTTTCATGCTGCACATGCCACTCTTCCTCATCTATGTCTTCCTCTTCATACTCCTTCCCCCCTGCTTCATTGTTCTCTTCCCCCTTCTTCTTTTCCCTCATTCTCTTGGGCAATAGCCAACTTGGCCTCCAAATCCTTAACTCTCGTTCTCAATTCTTAATTCTCTGGCACAAGTTTCCCAACTAACTCGGCCGCTATACTGGAAGAGGACACTTCATTCTGGAGAAAATGCATCTCCTCGTGCAAAGGTAATATTGACGCAACCTAATGAAAATAATCTGATCATTCTTTACCAAACTTTAAACTATCACATATAGATAACAAAACTACTACCTTCGTGGGGCCTCGCTACTTAATCCTCAAGTGCGTCGCATCATTGAGCAATTAGAAAGTAGGATTAAGATAAAAACTCATTTTGATTAAGAGTATTACTATGTCAACTATTACATTAGTCTCAAACATGACATAATTTACATCATTTATATGTCATAAAGGTTTAATAAGTTCATCTCTCAATCAGTAATTCGCCTAGCAGCAGAAGGTAGACTCATAATCCCGGCCTTCCCCGTCTATGAGTTCCTACAGAAACAACCCACACACCATAAGTATAAATATATGTGATCAACACAAATCAATATCCAAAAGAATGCAAAATACTACATCAAACGTATTCCTGTATTTTATGCATTAACAACTCATCTATGATTGTTCATGTACAAGCATCACAAAATGCAAATATGTCATGACATGTCTCATTCATCATCCTGTTATAATGGGACATATATGATATTGCCTTCTCGCTCAATATGTCGTGGCTCAGCCTTCACATCTTCATATAGCAGCACATATCATATTTCCGTCCTCACATTGTTATAGCAGCTATAGCTCATTCCCAATGGCATCATGCCTCATGGCATCAGTCATAGGCCTAACAATATGATTTACAACAATCTCAATAACATGTTATAGACAACACCTCATTATAATACATACATCATAACTATAGCACCAGTACACGTACGTCAACACGTACCTGTCTTGCTATACAAAAGATAAAAAAATCAGGAGTCACTGTTAACCTCCTCTCTATCAAGTGCCTTGTGATGGTGCTACATGACTATCAACAATTTCAATTTTATAATATGCCTCATCATCAAATTCCAAGAAAATATAACATTTTCCAATATTTTAGCCCTCGCGATCGATTGCCAATATACGTAATCGATCGCCAAAACATTATGTACTTCAGGGATCGATCGCCATGTTTCACGTGATTGATCACCTTGTCCGTGATCAGTCGGGTCGCAATCAGGCAATCGATCACCATAGTGTTAAACCGCCTTATAATTTTCCCCTGTCGCGGCGATCGATCGCCACATGGCTCGCGATCAGTCGCCCGACTCTGAAAATTTCAAAACATGGCGATTTTGAGCTTATCCTCATGGTTTACTTCCTACAACTCAAATCATATCATCACAACTTGTTCAAAGGATTACCTAACACATATAAACCTATTTTCAATCACTTCTACACCTTATTTCATGGATTTAAATTTCATATCAATGCAAACATGCAAAATTCATGGTAAATTTCATATCCAACTTGACATCTATGTTTATCATTCAAAACCACAAGTGCATATCACATAAAATCCTTACCAATTCCCTTAGATGTTGCTTCACAGCAAATTTAAAGGTTCGACCTCAAGCACAAGCTAAGACAAGTGACCAAAAAAAGCAAACCCTTGGAGAAAAATTTGTAGAGAAGTTTAGGTGAGAAAATGTGTTGCTATGTGTTTTTAAATCTGAAATCACATATATATAGTTTAACAAAATTCATGTTAAATTCACATCAAATTCATGTATATTGTTGTCCAATTATGTGTGACTCATGTTCTTTCCTACACATAACATGAACATTAGTTCTCTTGCCAAATATCGAACCAGACATGTACCAATACTACAAGCCAACACATTAATTTTATATCTTTATTCTCAACTATGTTAGGAATCCATCAAGCAATACGCAGCGGAAAATAAAATTTGGATTCCTACCATGGACCTATACAAAGTAATCATATCGAGATTGATAAGAATCATACCCTTGTAGCGTGTTTGTAGCAGAATCCTCGTTGCAAGACCACAAGTCACGAACAAAGATTTGCACATTCGTCTCTACGGTAGCCACACGGTTCAAATCGAAAAAGGGTGTTCAAGAACAAGTTGCTAGCCTCGTTCTTAAACCAAAACTAAACTCACGGTTCAAAACCGATCAACGACGGCCGTTCAACTCCCTATTCACGGCGGCGGCGGCGGCGTGAGGTTGAGAATGAGGTGAGGCGGGCCGTGGGGTATTTGAGGTGGCTACTAGGTTTTGAATAATCAACCTTTTAATTATAACATTGTTAGTTTATATATATTAGATTAGATTTCCAAAAGCCTTATTGGCCCATACCCAATATATTAATTAAATCCATATATCTAATATTTGTAATTAAGACTCTTCTTAATTAATTCATTCATCCAATGAATTTTATCTCCCTTTATTGATTTAATCTTTTGTGCGACCCGATAGGTCTTGTAATGTTGGCAGTGACATAAAATCTAATTTTATGTCACAAGCAATGAGCGGTATCTAGGCAACACATCAAGGCTACCCAAATTACAAGAATGTCATTGACTCCACATAACCTACGGCCTGTGATAATATTAACTATGTAACTTAATCCCTTTGTCCAATGTGTTTAGATTGAACACGAGTCATGGAATAGTCATAATCGTATATTCAATCTTTTATTTCTTGATCCCCAAGTAAAACTAGAATAAACGAATAAGTTAGATATCACATATCGACTCATTCGAGCATGGCCATGCATTTTAGTCTTACTTGATCAAGGGCCCGAACACTTCTCTCTGTTATATAGGAGGGACAAATCCTTTCTTGATCACTCAACATCCCTCTACATAATTCGTGGTGTATCCAATGATTGTCTTTATAGATTACCCTGTTACAGGTAATGTTTGACAATATCAAGATACATGACTCCTTATGTTGGGATCTCTGGTGATCTCAAGTCGTAAGGATTACATACATTATTATCACTATGAGAATTGCTTATGACGTTCATATAACTATCCATGTAGCATTATCATGGTGGGTCTGTCCAGTACATCGTTCTCTAACATGCACCCATGTGTTGATTTGATATCTCATATCTATGAACAATTCATCAATCAAAACATACTAATCTCAATGCATTATCATTATCCCGATTCATGATAATACTTGACTAGGGACAATCTTTAAGAACAATACAATATTATTCTAAGGACATTAACTTATATATTAATTCATGTTACACAGATACTCGAATTAATATATAAAAATGATATTGCCATTAATAAGAACCATAATACATTGTATGTCATAAACAATCATCTAATGATGTGTCTTAGGGCATATCCAAACAAATTCTCCCACTTGCACTAAGAACAATCAGAATATACTTAATGCTTAGAGATCTAGTATGACGATCATGCTTCTGCTGTGATAGTGGCTTGTCAGTGGGTCAGATACATTATCATCAGTTGGTACTTTGCTATTTTTACATCTCCTCTTTCAACAGATTTCTCGAATGAAATGAAAGCGCCGAAGTATGTGCTTGGATCTTTGGTGAGATCTAGGTTCCTTAGCCAATGCGATGGCTCCATTGTGTTGTCACAATAGAGTTCAATCGGATCTAGTATGCTAGCATCACCCCAAGTTCAGAAATGAAACTTCTTGATCCACACAGCTTCCTTTGCTGCATCTGAGGCAGCAATGTATTCAGCTTCAGTTGTAGAATCGGCTACTGTCTCTTGCTTTGAACTCTTCCAGCTTACAGCACCTCCATTTAGGCAAAACACATATCCTGTTTGCGATCGAAAATCATCTTTGTCGGTTTGGAAGCTTGCATCAGTGTACCTATTACATTGAGCTCTTCCTCACCTCCATAAATCAAGAATGTATCCTTAGTTCTTCTCAAGTACTTCAGAATATTCTTGACAGGCAATCCAGTGACATTCACCTGGTCAACTTGATATCTGCTCGTCATGCTCAGGGCATACGAGACATCGGGACGAGTACATATCATGGCATACATGATAGATCCAATAACTGACGCATATGGAATCTTACTCATGCGTTGTCTCTCATCTGGTGTTGAAGGACACTGATCCTTCGAGAGATGTATCACATGTGTCATAGGCCGAATCCTTTCTTGGATTCTTGCATGCTAACCATTTAGCACTTTGCCTATGTATGTACTTTGAGTTAGGCCAAGTAATCTTCTTGATCTATCTCTATAGATCTTGATACCTAATACATAGGTGGCTTCACCCAAGTCTTTCATAGAAAAGCAATTCCCTAGCCAAATCTTTACAGATTGTAAGGCAGGGATAATCATTCCCAATGAGAAGTATGTCATCTACATACAATATTAGGAAGATAATTATGCTCCCACTGACCTTCTTGTAGACACAAGGTTCATCTACATTTTTGATGAAACCAAACTCTTTGACTGCATCATCAAAACGAAGATTCCAACTCCGAGAAGCTTGCTTCAATCCATAAATGGATCGTTGTACTTGCATATCTTTCCAGCATCCTTTGGATCGACAAAACCCTCAGGTTGTGTCATGTACACATCCTCAAGTAAATTTCCATTAAGCAAAGCTGTTTTGACATCCATCTGCCAAATTTTATAATCATGAAATGCAGCTATTGCAAGTAAGATCCTAATGGATTTAACCATGGCAACCAGGTGAAAAAGTTTCATCATAGTCAATACCATGAATTTGTTTGAACCCCTTAGCAACCAGTCGACCTTTAAAGGTTTGTACATTATCATCCATGTCGGTCTTTTATTGAAATCCATTTGCCCCCTATGGGTCTTACCCCTTCAGGCGGGTCAACCAAAGTCCATACTTGGTTTGCATACATGGATTCCATCTCAGATTTCATGGCCTCTTGCCATTTCTCAGAATCAGGGCCATTAATAGCTCTTGATAAGATGACGGCTCATCTTCATCAATAAGTAGTAAGTCACCTTGTTGAGTCACTAGAAATCCATATCTCTGTGGCTCACGGTGTTCTCTTACAGAGCTACGATGGGCTTGTGTCTCTTGAGCAGGCATTTTTATCCACGACAGCTTGTGGTGTCTGCTCTGTTTTCATCTCAATATCATGTTCAATGTTTTCTTGTGGTTGAACTTCACTAAGTTCTATTGTCTCACACTGTTTTTCTCGAAATAAATTCTCTTTCAAGAAAGACACCAGTCCGAGCAACAACTACTTTGTTCTCGGTGGGATAATAGAAATAGTATCCTTTCGTTTCCTTAGGATACCCCACAAATAAACACTTATCAGATTTGGGTCCAAGTTTATTGGAGGCGTGACGTCTCACGTAAGCCTCACAACCCCAAATCATCATAAAAGACATACTAGGACCGCTTCTTAGTCCATATCTCATATGGTGTCTTTTCTACTGATTTAGATGGAACACGGTTCAGTATAATATTATTGTTTCTAAAGCATGTCCCCAAAAGGAAGTCGGAAGATCTGCATGACTCATCATTGATCGAACCATGTCCAACAAAGTTCGATTCCTCCTTTCGGATACACCATTCCATTGTGGAGTATACGGAGGTGTGAGTTGTGGGACTATCCCACACTCCTTTAGATAGTCATGAAACTCTTGGCTTAGTTATTCTCCTCCTCGATCTGATCGGAGGATTTTGATACTTTTGCCAAGTTGATTTTTGTACTTCATTCTGGAAATCTTTTAAACCTTTCAAACGTTTCATGTTTATGTTTCATTCGGTACACATACCCATATCTACTGAAGTCATCAGTAAATGTAACGAAGTAATGTATGAGACTCAATAAATCATTCGTCCTTCAACATGTCCCTTGAAAGAGGCTTTAGTCATCTTGCCCATTAAACAAGATTCACATGTTTCATATGATCAAAATCAAATGAATCTAATACTCCATCCTTATGAAGTTTTGATATGCGATTCTCGTTTATATGGCCCAAAGCGAAAATGCCAGAGATAAGTTGGATTAGAATCATTATTCGTGATCCTTTAGTATTTATGTTATTGACAGGCATATCAAGATTTAATACATAAAGACCATTAATCATTGTGCACTAGCAATAAAACATATCATTCAAATAAATGGAGCAACATTTTGTCCTTTATATAAATGAAAAACCAATCTTGTCCAAACAAGAAATTGAAATTATGTTTCTAGTAATAGATGGCACAAATAACAGTCTGGTAAATCTAATAATAAACCATAAGGCAAAGTTAAAGAGTAATCTCCTATAGCTAATGCAGGCACTCTTGCTCCATTTCCACTCGGAGATCAACCTCGCCTTTTGCCAACATCCTACTCATTTTGAGATCCTGCACATTAACACAAATGTGAGAACCATATCCAGTATCTGATAACCCCATGATGAAGAAGTAGATAAATTGACTTCATATAACAAAAATACCTGAAGTGGAAGTCACACTTCCCTTTGTCTTCTTAGATCTTCCAGATATAATTTGCAGTTCCTCTTCCAATGACCGGTCTCACCGCAATGGAAGCTAGTTCCCTTCCTAGCCACTCCTCCCTTTGGCTTGAGTGCAGAAGCATGAGGCTTAGATTTAACAAAGACTTTCTTGTTCTTCTTAAAGCCTTTTGCTTTAGCCTTTCCCTTGCTCTTATTCACAATAAGAACATTAGTGGGCTTAGACTTCTTTGAGTTTGCTTCATATGTTCTCAACATACCAAGCAATGTGGTAAGAGTCGTTTTTATTTCAATCATATTGTAATTCAAGACAAATTGACTGTAACTATCAGGCAACGATTGCAAGATTACGGTCAGTGGCCAACTCTTGGTCAATGGAAAACTCAGCTTCTCAAGATTCTCAATATACCCAATCATCTTCAGTACATGAGTCTCCAACAAGGCTTCCTTCTACCATTCTGCACTGGAATAACGTCTAGAGACGTAATACCTCTCTTGTCTAGCTTGGTTGTTGGTAGAGTTGCTTAAGTGCTCGATCATATCGAACGCCTCCATTTCCTCATGTTGCTTTCTGAAGCTCAGAGTTCATGGTGGCAAGCATAAGGCAACCAACATCAAGTGCGTCATTCTGATGCTTCTTGTAAGCATCCTTATCGGTTTTAGCGGCCGTTACGGGGAGGTTCCTCAGCAGGTAAGGGTTCCTCTAGGACATAATTGTTTTTCTCTTGTTTGAGGACAATCCTCAAATTCCTATACAGTCTAGGAAATTAGTCCCATTCAGTTTGTCCTTCTCAAGGACCGATCACAATGATAGTGTGCTAGTTACGTTGTTTGATGCCATGGATATCTACAATATAAATATGCAAAATAAGTTTATGATTTTAATCATTGAATAAGGTCTTATATTAAATGACACTCACATTATTTTGTTAAAAACATCAACCCTCGAAACCTTAGTGAGCCAAGATCCATATTTCACTAATCCTGAGTTAGCTTTGGCTAATTACCCAAGACTCGGTTATTTAGGTAGACAACACTTTGTCAATTACATCACATGAATTCTTGGATGGTTGGACGAACAACACTTTGTTCAAATTCATCTAATGAACTATTATCCAACCCCATGCCTCTAGGTTCCCAATCCTATTGAGATAACCTAGTTAAGTCAGACCCAATATAAGTAAAACGGATATCACTTTTATCCTTTCGCGCCTTACCAAGATTGTCACGGTGCTTTGCTTGGCAAACCCACACATGTTCAATCAAAGTCTTGACGAGTACCTTTAATTTTGGAAGGCATCAAAAACTTAAAAATTAGAGAGATTTATTGATCTCATGATTTATTAATATTGAAAATATGTCTGGTACATATATAAATATATACATATCTACATATATGTATATCAAGCATCAATATTAAATAAAACGATAAACATGCATCTCATACATCAACATAAAATAAACGTGACATGGTTATAGCCCCTACTAAAGATTTTCTCAAGCCAATGAGAAAATCCTAAAAGGTCAACCTAAGGTAACTTCTCCAAGCACCTCTTTGGCTCCCTTTTTGTGAATGGCCTCCTCGTCCCGACACTTGGTCCATCTTCATTGATCTCCATCAACAAAATAAACTATACTATATAACAATTACATGATATAGAGAATTCTCGAGTTACATTCGAGGGGAACATAGGGGAGGGATAACATTTAGAAAAATAGAGAAGGCACGACACGCAGGCCGTATTAAATTACAAACATTCACAAAATCCTATCTAATAGGTCATAGGGCTATGAACATGCACCATGCTCAACAACACATAAAACATGCTATAACAATTAATGAATTAAATTCTAAACATTTTAAAATTTAATTCCAATTAAAACTGTAAAATAAATTTATGAAATTATCGTACGCTCGGGACATCACATGCCAGGATACTTGGTGCGTCTCAAGCCATGGACTTGCTAACCCTAGCAAGCCCATGGTTGCAGTCATGTTTCGGACTAAAGGTTCGAAAACCCTAGCCTAACCCACGGCTCAACCATGCACGAGACTAGGGTTCGAAACCCCTAGCCATGTCGGCGGTGTCTTGGAGCTCATCAAGCAAAAAGGGTTCGAAGCCCTAGCCACAAGACGGTGGGGCCGAGAGCCATGGACCCTAGGGTTCGAAACCCTAGCCCAACGGCGGTGGCTCGGCCCATGCTCAAGCCAAGGGTCGAGACCCTAGCTTGCATGCGGCGGCCGTGGTGGTTTTCGCGAGCCAATGGCTCGGTTTAGCACGTATTCTCGAATACTTCGATCCGTCAATTATATCACATATAATAATGCGATAATTCCACAAAATCGATTATACATTATTATATGATCATACAGTTTAAGCATGCAAAAGATTCAAAACATGATTAAACAATTAATCAACATAAAACGAATGAGCACCTGGCTCTGATACCATGTCAGGAATCCATCAAGCAATACGCAGCGGAAAAAAAATTGGATTCCTACCATGGACCTATTCAAAGTAAATACGATATGAGATTCGTTCGAGCTGAATATCCATTCGCGAATAGAGAAATCAAGATATCGAAAAGAAACTATATCTGATCCGTATCCGACGCATTCGAATCAGATGATCAAGAATCAACCCTTGTAGCGTGTTTGAGCAGAATCCTCGTTGCAAGACCACGCAGTAACGAACAAAGATTTGCTCCTTCGTCTCTACGGTATCCACACGATCAAATCGAAAAGGGTGTTTCAAGAACAAGTTGCTAGCCTCGTTCTTAAACCAAAACTACTACGGTTCAAAACCAATCAACGACAGCGTTTTCAACTCCCTATTCACAGCGGCGCGGCTGGAGCGGCGGTGTGAGGTTGAGAGTGTGAGGTGAGGCGGCCGTGAGGTATTTGAGGTGGCTACTAGGTTTGAATAATCAACCCTTTAATTATAAACATGTTAGTTTATTATATTAGATTAGATTTAATTAAAAGGCTTTCAAAAGCCTTATGGGCCCATACCCAATATATTAAGTAAATCCATATATCTAATATTTGATTAATTAATCCATCCAATGAATTTTATCTCCATTATTGATTTAATATTTTGTGCGACCCGATAGGATCTTGCAATGTTGGCAGTGACATAAAATCTAATTTTAGTCACAAGCAATGAGTCGGGTATCTAGCAACACATCAAGGCTACCCAAATTACAAGAATGTCATTGACTCGACATAACATACGGGCTGTGATAATATTAACCATGTAACTTATCCCTTTGTCCAATGGTTTTAGATTGAACACGAGTCATGGAATAGTCATACTCGTATATTCAATCTTTTATTCTTGATCCCCAAGTAGAACTAGAATAAACGAATAAGCTCGATATCACATATCGACTCATTCGAGCATGTCCATGCATTTAGTCTTACTTGATCAGGGCCTGAACACTTCTCCTGTTATATAGGAGGACAAATCCTTTCTTGATCACTCAACATCCCTCTACATAATTCGTGGTGTATCCAATGACTGTCTTTATAGATTACCCTGTTACAGGTAACGTTTGACAATATCAAGATACATGACTCCTATGTTGGGATCTCTGGTGATCTCAAGTCGTAAGGATTACATACATTATTATCACTATGAGAATTGCTTATGACGTTCATATAACATCCATGTAGCATTCTCATGGTGGGTCTGTCCAGTATATCGTTCTCTAACATGCACCCATGTGTTGATTTGATATCTCATATCTATGAACAAATCATCAATCAAAACATACTAATCTCAATGCATTATCAATATCCCGATTCATGATAATACTTGACTAGGGACAATCTTTAAGAACAATACATATTATTCTAAGGACATTAACTTATATATTATTCAAGTTACATAGATACTAGAATAATATATAATAATGAATTGCCATTAATAAAACCCAATACATTGTGTCATAAACAATCATCTATGAGTTGTCTAGGGAATATCCCAACAAACTAAACATTCTTTCTAACTATATTGATAAACCATATACTTTGTCATATAATTGTCATACTAGGTTCAATCCGAACACGCATCCACATCATGCCGTAATTATCTCATAATTACTCAAGAATCCCAACATCCTGCATGATTCATATATAGGCATTACAATTTCCCCTATGAATTGAATTTGTTCCTCGAAAATTATATTATAACCGCATTAATATAACAATTAATCAATCCGTACTTACCAACATTGTTATAATG
>CAJQUN010002480.1:0-26172 GCA_907163345.1 Haberlea rhodopensis | reverse complement strand
AAAAAATAATATTATATATGCAACAACGTGTGCAAATGATGACTAGTAAACATTATGTCCCACGTGAGGAGTTTTCTTATGACGTGGAGTTGATGCAGCGTACGAGTAAAAAATACTTGGAGATACATGGTGATGAAGAATCAATGGAGTATCGATGCACTGATTCTGAGGACGAGAATGAGGTGATATCACGAGCACCTTCTGCCCCACCATGCCATAAAGACATATAATTTGCGGGTAAGGAATCAAAAATAGAGCAATCTTAGTCACTTGAGAATATTTAATTTATAATTTGGTTATAATTTGAATTTTTTTTTAGGTTTTTTGATGTTTCTTGGGATGTAGTATTTTTTTAGTACAACTTATGTTCTACAGTACATGTAGATAGTGGTGAGCAAAAAGTTTGATTTTACCGAACTAACCGAATTAATTCAAAAATTCGGTTCGGTTATTTTGGAAGTTTGTTTTAATTTTTTTAAATATCGGTTTAATCTCTTCGATTTCGATTTTCATTAAAAATATCGATTAACCTATTAAACTGACTACACCGATATTTTATATTATATTTTATCTATTTTTAAAAAAAATTAAATCAAATTTTTAAATCAATCGGCAACCGACCGAAATAACCGATGTTTGTCAATGTTCGGGTTTGTTCGATTTTAAGAGTAGATTTGGTCGGTTCGGTAGGTCGAAAAACAAATTAGGTCGGTTCGATTTTTAAAAGCTCAGTTCGATTTTTTTCGAATGCTCACCACTACATGTAGGTCTTGGCCTAGTCCTCCTACATCCACTGTTAATTTTTCAATGCAATAAAAGAAGTGATATCATGCAGGCTTAATTTTAAAAAAAAAATCTAAATACCCATTGTAAACCAATGTATTATCTCGAATCTTCAAAGCAACCCTATTTTGTAATTAAGTTCATACGTTTAACAATTTGAATCGAAATCTGAGATCTTTCCATTTAAAATATATGATTGTTTATGTTGGCCGGTAATAGCTTCATTTTGAGAAGGTTACTGTAAGGTGGCTACACGTTCTTACCTGTAGCAATGGAGGCTTAGAATTGTCAACAAGAGTAGAAGGCAAAGCTCAAGATGATGAGCTCTTCCATTATAATTTAATATGAAAGGATACTGTATTTTTACCCACATACAATACTACTTCATATTACGATTGGCTTCGTTTTCAAGATTAAATTGTGGCCATGGTTAGTGGCAAGATGATATTGGTTCTTTCTCAGTCAATAAGTGTCTTCGTTTTCGTTGTTATGTTTTTTCTTAAGCATAGTTTGTTAACTCATTTTTTGTTTTTTTTTTTCAAACTTATGTAAGTTTATGAGTATTTCTAGTGCTATGATCTAATACTATTTTTGCTTGTCGAGAAAAAAAATAGGAACTATCACTTTATAGAAGTACCATATATTTATAATATATTTTATCTTTCATAAAATAGTGAAAATTTCAAAGGATAAATAATTGAATTACTAACAATTTTTTTTAAATTTCAAAGGATTAAATGATTAAATTACTAACAATTTTTTTTAAAAAAAAATTGATCGTTAATTATAACGAATAATGAAAGAAATAGGAGAATTATATGATAGAAGCAATCAAATGATATGATTTGGTCGTATAAGTATTTGAATGAGAAGGTGTGGACATGGAGATACCGGCGTTGCCAATTCACCGAGGGTTGTTACTTGTTAGTTACAAGTAGATTATTTTGCTTTTCTCCACTTATTTTCTATTTTAAAAAAACAAATAGATAAATAAAATTGCCGTATAACAAGGATTAATCTGATTTGTTAAATAATGACGATGACAAAAATATTAACTTAAAACTGTTTAGTTTGAGGTTGATGAGTGGATTATTGATTGGATTAGAGATGTCAAAATGGACCCATATCCAATCCGACCCACCAAATAGGCATGTTGAACAAGTATTTTTGGGCCAGCCGGAAGGTGGGCCTATATGGGCCAACCCGTTTAGGCCGCGGGTTTTGCCGGATTGGCTGGCTAGCCGGCGGGTTGGCCTTTTTTTATATAAAAAAAATGTTTATTCCTTTTTTTTAGCTTTAATTCATAATAAGAACTTAATGTCACATTGAGGAATCCGATCTACTATATATTTTTCACTTGATTGTGCTTGAAAGTTGCATCATATATTTCAAAATTGAGTAAATTATCGATTTCCTAGTCAAATATTTTTAGTAGCATGGTTAATGTCTAGATAAAACCTTAAGCAAGTTCCATTATTCTTCTGGCATAAGTTTCAGGCTCGGAGTGTTCAGCTGGAAGTCTTTTTTGAAGATTTTTTTATTTTATTTTCGACGAGCTGGCCCGCCCCAACCCGCGACCTGTCTCGGGTTTGGTTGGGTTGGGTTTACCCAACCCGCCTGAAGGCAGGCCAAACGAACGTGGGTTAGGTGGGCCAGCCCGTTTGGATCAGGCTTGCCCGTTTTGACAGCTCTATATTGAATGATAAACTCACACATAAATTGCTATGTAATTAACCATATTACATATGCTATTTATATCTCTCAATTTTTTTTGTATTAAATATAATTACCAATCGATTATGGGTCTTTTAATAAAATAACCTGAATTTTTTATTTTTTAACAAAATAACCCATTTTAAAAATATTTATCAAAGTAACCCGAAACGCCAACTCAATTGACGTCTTCTAATGGAGAACTGAGTTGGCATCTCCTACATATTTTATTTTATTTTTTTATGTTGGAGGCGCCAACTGAGTTGGCGCCTCCAACATATTTTTTTTTAAATTTTAATTTTATTATTATTATTATTATAATAATAAGTAAAAAATCTTACTATATGATCTCTTTTTCCTCATATTGAACATCTTCAAGCCTATTATTTTGTTTAAAATAAATGTCAAGTCAAAAAATTAATTCGGTGGAACCGAGAGGAAGAGCTTGCGAACGAACTGAATTCTTGTAGCAATATAAAAATAAGCTATTCAGTCCTTAAACGATAAAGACAGCGATAGAACTGGAATGCTGGATCGAACCATTTACTCAATACAAAGCTATGAAGCACGGACACTGACACTGTGACACGGACACGACGCGACATGAACAAGCGACATGGATTTTTAAGAAAAACAAAAAAGATTTCTTAAATAAAGAGGAAAAATTGGACTTATTTGATAAAGTTTTATGAAATTAGTTGGAAATAATAATTTTTGATTGACTTAATTAGAAAAAATTTTAGAAACCAATACCAATATACAATTCCTTTCTCTTTTTTTTTAAACATCCCAATCTAAAGCTGTTTAGAAAATAGCGACCGTCAAATCATTATACCAATTGAGGTCTATATATTTGGGCTCGGTTTTGGGGTTATTTATTTAAATAACGTACATTTAAAAAATATTTAACAAAATAAACTAAAATAAAAAATTTAATAAAATATTCCAAAACGCTAACTGCCATTCAAGTTGACGTGTCCAATATACGCCAATCAAGTTGGCGTGGCCAACTTCCAAAAAGTTGGCCAAGCCAACTTCCATTATTTTTATTTTTCTTTTTTAAAAAATAAATAAACAAATTTAAAATAAAATACAATAAAAATATATACAAGTCCAATTTTTGTATGGAATTGGTTTGTGCACAACTCATAAATCAACTCATTAGTCTAAATTGAATGATTTATTATTTTATGTTTTTTTCTTTAAAATAAGTTTTTTTTGAGTTGGTGTATAAGTGAACGCAAACCAGATATATAAAATAATAAATCAGTCAATTTATACTAATGAGTTCATTTATGAGTTGTGCAAAAATCAAGTCCATACAAATATTAGATTTGTATATATTTTTATTTTATTTTTATTTAAAAAAATAAAAGAAAATAAAAGAAAAAAGTAGAAGTTGGCGTTGGCCAACGTTTTGAAAGTTGGCCACGCCAACTTGATTGACGTGTCTTGGACATGCCAATTTAGTTGGCGTGTCCAACTTTCAAAGTTGGACACTGAAGACGTCAACCCAGTTGGTGTTTTAGGTCATTTTAGTAATTTTTATATTTTAGGTTATTTTAATAAATATTTTTAAAATATAAGTTATTTTAATAAATAACCCAATCGATTATCTCATACCATTTACCAAACACATTAAGGTTTATAAAAATATACATATAAAATTAAATAATTACAAATAAAATGTAATAAATTTTTTTTATTTATATTTATTTTGAGCCGAACAACCCCTACTCGATGTTTTGTCTTGGTATGGGGTGAGAGAGAAAATAGAGCATAGAAAAAGTAATCTAATTTTTTTTTTGAACGAAAAAAGTAATATTTAATTTGTGCAAGTGAAATGGAACACATTCAACATTCCATTAGAGCCATATATGTTCCCATGTTTCTTCTTATCTTGGGAGAAATGGATCCTTAAATGAATATATCGGCATCTATTTCTAATATGGCCAAATGAGAAACAGTAGATAGAGTATACTAATCCAATTTGGACTTGCCAATATAATATTTGGCAAAGAGGATGCAAGTTGGAATCATTTCTATATTGAGCAATTGTCTTGCCAAAATTTGAATATTCTATTTTATATAAATGAAACTAACCTCAATGATTGTTATTGGATAATGAAATCGATACGGTAGAGTTCCCCGCTCACTGAAATTCATTAGTAGCCGTGAATAAAACTTTTGGTTATCACCTTGTTTTTTGGTTCGATTTGTAATAATAACTTTATATGCAATAAATAGACAGAACACAAGATTTTTACGTGGAAAACCTCGAGGGAAAAAAACCATGGGACCTAGTCCAGTATCAAGAAAAATGGAGGAAAAAGGTAATCGGAATCGAATGGGGAAGAGGGCCAGCCTCCAGAGGCGATGAAGAAGCCTCTCAAGATCAGTAAGAGGTGATGCTCCCCACTTTTTCCCAACCCTAATGTTCCTTCTTAAATATGTATATGAGCTCTGGTAATGGGCCTTCATAATTAAGGTTAATGGGCCTTAACAATTAAGGAAAAATGGGCCAGGGTATAATGATCTCTAGTATCTTGCGAGACCAGGTCGAGCCCACTGAGTTTCGGTCCAAACAGCCGGGACAATTACCGAGGTATCACAAGTATCCCCCTCTAGTCGAGCTAAAGTAGCGCTATATCAACTCCAACTGGTTAGGTGATGACCCAAATCGGTAGTCATTTCAAGTGTCAAACAAATGATGTGATCTTGTGAAACGACCATTGAGAAGTGGAATCCCAAACGCCGTGCCGATTTCCCAAGTCGTGCTGTCGGTGGTAGAGCCATGACAATTCGAGTGTCGATCATTGATAAAGTAGGCGGCTCATATAACCCATACGAGGAACCGGTGTAATCATAGTACTGAGAGGTCGTGCCAATAATAATCATAGTGAGGAAGTCAAGTTTTCTTAGGTTTTATGGATCCTCGAGTTTGATCACTCATTTTGAAGTGATTTTTCCACGGCTCTATCCCACTCATTCATCATAATAATAGGTTCCATCACATAAACATTCAGCCCTGTGATTGTCTTGGGGCTTTATTTTCTTTATACTTTATTTGATTTCTTCTACCATTGTTTTGTACACTCTGTCACATGCTGGTAGTTTTCAATTTGCTATCCTTTCATCATGGTAACGTTGTGTACAGATGCCGTTGGTTCTTTGTTTTTTTTTTTTTTGGGATTTATGGTTCTGTTTTACAAGTATTCTAATGGTTGGCTTTGCATTATAGCACTTTGCTCTCTTCAGGATGCACCTCAGCCTGCAATTTCAATACTTCTTGCTGTGGGTGCTGTTCACCAGCATCTGATTCAAAATGGACTGAGAATGCAAGCTTCCATCGTTGCTGATACGTCTCAGTGCTCAGCACTCATCAGTTTGCATGCTTGATTGGATATGGTGCGAGGTGGTAACTGATATTTGCTTTCATTTGTGATGGTATCATGAATAATGTAATTGCATGTCATACTTCATTGTTTCTGTGGCTCTTCTGTTGGTTATTGTAACTTGTAATTTTTGAGAGTGTTCTTGACTTATGGGACAAAAATGCAGACTCGTCTATTAATTTCTTTTAGTTTAAGTCACATTTATGGAGATCAATCGATCATTTGTATCCGTTATGGAGATTTTTTGTATATGTTAGAGTATTGCAAGTGTTGTTTACTATGTTTTTTTTATAGTTATTTCTGTTTTTTGTATTTCGATGTTCAAAAAGTCGAAGTATTTGTTGTGTTAAATTGCTAAAATTTGAACTACATTTCTGAAACAAGATACCTATATTCAGTTTAAACATTCTTACCCAAAACAAGAAGTTGGTTCCTTAATGCCAATCAATGCAAGAGTAGCATATGGGATATTTATCTCCATTCACTCTTTCCTTCATCATATCCAACTTATATACTGGGAGATTCTATGTTTCTTGTTCTTTGATTTTCATAGGTGTTTCTTCTTCTTGTCAGAGTATGAAGCAGCAGCTTAGTGTCTTTATTCATGTGTGCTGTGCCGTACTTAGCATGGGAGACGTGTCATCAAAGGCGGTTGAGCAATAAAACGTTGAACCTGATGCGGAATGGAAAAATGCCCTCTGTGACTATTGAACAGGTTCAATACTCAGGAGAATTTTTGCAAGGTTTGTACAGCAGTGCTCTGATTATACAATATTTAGATAATTTACAATTTTTGCATTCCTATCATTTTTTTAACATGATTTTGATCATTTTTAATTCATCATGGTTTATATCTTATTCCTCATAACTTATGTACTCTAAACTTGAGTTGGAAGCAATTGAGCTACTGTCTAATTCTAGAAATTGATATTCTTAAGTTTTTTTAAAGCTGTTTTCAGTGCTCTTAATAATGTAGCTTTTTATTTTTCTGAATTTTTGTTTCACCAGAATTTGTCATAAATTTTGTTTGAGGTGGTGAAATCTGGCATTTTCAAAACTCTCTCCAAAATGGGAATCTCACTGCTCTCCAGGTATGCTCACATTATCAGGCATTTTGATGTGTGGTACTAACTTTCTAGGTTGTACATTCCTATAATTCTAATTTTCTGACATATGCTATAAATATATGTATGTGGTTTAGTTACTGTAGTGCACATATATTTTAAATTTATGGATTGGGCAAGGATGTAGTGGACTTTCTTTTTGTGGGAGCCCATCAAGCATTGGTGGATTGGTTCTATGAGGTAATAACCCGATGGAAATGGGCCATTGGTTGAGGTCTTGTTGCTTTTTGTTAGTATAACTGGTTAGGTTTTTGCACGAAATAAGTTTCATTTAGTTGAGAGATGATGCTATTAAATTGGCTTGTTTCTTATGCTCCTTTGCGCCTTACTAGTTACTTACTGGCGTGCAATGCAGGTGAGACGTTGACATCGAGTTATCTTTACTTGTAAACAATTTGCAATAGCTGAAGTATTTCACTTCTCGACTCAAAGAAAAAATCAGGAGTTTCATTTTCGAAGTCCCTATATATTAAAACATAAGTCCATCGAAGATTGAAATTTGAAAGACTAATTTATCAAGTAGGAAAGTCTATTAAATTCATAATAGCTTGGGAGTCGATGTTTGCTGCAGCTTTCATATCTTGTTGGACTAATATGTGATTTTCTGGAGAAAACAAATAGTGAGCAAGGAGAGATGGTTTAACGAATCCATTGCTGACTATTTGGCTAATCTTGGGAAGTATGTCTCAGCCATGGTGGCAGACGGAGCAAGGCTGACTTATGCTAGGGAATCATCACATTTCTGGATGGTAATAGTGTAACTGACTTCGATTGTAGCACCAGTTTCAGCTATACTAGGATTTTATGAAAGACGGTGATTTTGATCTGAAATCCAAGCAAAATCCAGTCTTATAAAATGGTAATGCATTTCTTTGTTTGAATGTCCAATCTCCTTTTAAGTTATAACTTATGGCATGAAAATGTACATGAGTTTAGCTATTTTAGAATTTTATGCCTTTATGTAAAAATAAATAAATATTTTCATAAATAATTTTATGAAGGCAGCAGATGCAGCACCACATATCTACTTGATGATGTGATAATATCAGATCGAGTATATGATGGTAACTCGCCAAAGAAGCCATGGACATGAGTATTAAATATGGAGGGAAAATATCACACTTTCTTCCATCTCTCTTGCTTAAATAAATTTCTTAGTAGAGATCAAAGAATCAAACCTCTAAACAAGCACCGAAAATATAACTGCGCTAAATAACCAGCACATATAAACAAATTAAAGAGTTTTGTTAAACATCAGCTGCCATTTAATTAGCAACAACAGAGGAGAAAAGAAGCAAAGATTGAAGAGAGAAGCGTACTTTTAGGCAAGCACAGAAGTCATATTTGTTTTTTTCAAAAACAAAAAATATAAAAGAATTCAGAAGTTTTGGTAAAATCATTCTAGCCAGAGCCAATGTTCGGATTTTCATCTAATCTCTCAGACTCTATCTAACCAGCCTCTCCAATTACAAATGCATTTAATCATCAGTTTAAAAAAATATAAATTGCTATCCTAGACATACACCTATAAAAAACATTAAATAAATTTTCCTGTAGATTCTTCAACTGAAAAATAAGTTGTCGAAACTAAAAGATAATGGATAAAAGTTTTAAAGTCATAATCCTAAGGTACGTGCGAGCTCCTATGGAAAATCTAAAGCCTTGTGTAATATTTTTGGTGGGTTGAATGGTGAGTCGAAGCAGGTGCTACGTGGCTTAACTAAAGCCTGAGATCGGGCCATCTGTTCTCATTAACTGGCTTGTTGTTGGTCATCCGTTTGGGCCAAATGAACCGTGGATAGATCAATAAATACCATAATGGAGCATTGTTCTTAGCTGAAGAATGTGGGAGCCATCGAGTAGTTTAAACCAAATAGGGAGAAGAAAAATTGTGACGTAAATGTTTCTTAACCATGCTTAAGATGACAATAATTTGACTATAAAGTGGCTCACTTGTTTATAAAAGAAGGTGTGTCTTTCAAAACTACATGTGAATCTTCACACAGAAACACGCCAAACAGAAAAATGGTTTCAGGTTCATATAGTAAGAACCAAGAAAACAAAAAACCTCAACCTAAAAGGAAAGATTCATCGAGTTGGGAAAAGAACGAACTATAGACAGAAACAACATGGTGCACAAAAAGAATACACGTTTGTAAAAAAAAGGAGAAAAAAAAACCCACCAAAAAAAGCAGAAGTACCCCCGTAAAGCCATCAAAGAACATAAAATGTGGAATTATAAAACGAAGAATCACCGTAAAGAAAGATAACGAAGTACGGAAACCAAACCACATAGGCTCAAAACCATGAACGAACGAAAGCATGGTGAACAACCCCATCGTTATGATTTCATGCATAGCAACAAAAAAAACAAGCAATCAGAGAATCATTGTGGAAGATAAAGTCAATGATACATGAAACTCGGTCCCACTTCTATATACTCAGTTTTATAAATTCCAACAATATTTATCTTCACGAACACCCGATTCATATAAGTATTTTCTCACGAAATCTAGCCCAAGAGAGGAAAGAAGAAGGCGGTGAACGAAAGTGGATGGGACGTGCTCAAGAAAACAACCAATTAAAAAAAAAAAACTTTAAAAAATAAAGTGTATATTGGGAACAACAAGAACATAAAATGGGATGTGAATGAAAAAAAAAACGCCCAAAAAAATTTCAGAAAGCTCAAACGAATCATGGCTACAGTAATGTTTGTGTATATTCAAGAACAAAAAAAGGCAAAAAATACAAGATCCAGTTAAATAGGTTGACAGAGAATTTTTATTAGAAGATTGTTACAACAGAAATGAGACGAACAAACAAAAGAGAAGAATTAATAAAAATGATATGATCCCTCCCAGAGTTAAAGAAAATCCCAATTTATTGAAAGTCAGTCGCTGACATATTCAAAGATAAATAGCTTTCAATGATTATTAGTTATTTTCTATAATCAGTTCATTCGATCGAGACATTTATATTTGTTCCTCGCTGCCCCCTCCATAGTTTCATATACTTGAAAGATTTTTCCAAAATTTCTCAATAATTTTTATCATACTCCTCCGGCTATGATGATAAAAAGTGAGACCTAGTTCCTAAATTTTATCGTTTATTTTGATGGTTCGGATAATGTTTTTTAAAATAAATTCACATTGATCAGTATAATGTTAATATCTCATGTTTTATAGTTTTAAGATGTGCTTCACTTTTTATATAGGATCACATCTTGAAGATCTAACTAAAAAATCTCCAATTGTTGCTATTGAAGATCACATTATAATTAGCAAAAAACTACATCATAAAGCTTGAAGAAGAAACCAAAATTCAAAAGAGATTTGACAGTTTACATGCTTTGTCAGTCCAGTGATCCTCCATTAGATAACCAATCCTTTTTTTTTTCATCTTCAATCAACCCCGAAAAATGATAACGTTCCATGCAAGGTTGATCCTCTTAGACACTTCAAACACACACGAGTCACCAACTTTAAGATCATTGTCCTCGACGAATTTGCTCCAACCAGAAGTGAGCGAAGCTTTATTTTTTCTGCAAATGTACCTTACTACCCATGACTTCCCCTCTGAAACAAGTTGGATAGAGTTATTTCCTTTACCAGGCGAGAATTCTTTGGCAAAAGCTGGTGATATATTCTGCAAATTCATGCGCTTAAGCTAAGGTTCATGAAAAAGTAGTAGTAGAGAAGCAATAGTACTAATAGTAATAGTAATAGTAATAAGAATAATTATAGGAAGAACAAATCAACAATAACTTAAAAATATCTGCCGATGATTACCAACTTGGCGTATGGAGTTCTGACATAAGATGGATGCATCACAACTATGGAGAAAGGGTTTCGGATTGGCTTCTCAGACATGAAAACGAGTGCCCTCGTATATGCTTCAAATCTGTTGTTAGCCTGCTACTGCACTTGCTTTCCATCCGAGTATTTCAATTCTGGGCCTTCATCTACCGAAAAATAACATTTCGTACATACATAGATAGACAAAAGATATTAAAATATTGCAACTCTCATAGTAAACCCATAATCCCCAAACATCTTGACTACAATAAAAGTTTAAGCCCGAGAATCAATAAGATATCAAATCTCGGTGAACATTCATGGTTCTTTGTTCTCTTATGAAATTTCTAGATTCAAATGAGAACCCAACCTACCAATATCAGAGCCATCATTTGGAGATGAAGCCATGAATCTTGACTCTTTTTTCACGGGAGATGACCTATTTTGTTCCTTCAACTTCTCATTATGCAACTCATCAGATTCTTGCATCCTCTTTTCCTTTCCCCATCTTGAAGGAGGAGATTATTGTCTATTACTTTGACAGAAACATTACTCGTTGTGCCATCGACATCATCTTGATCTTTGCTTCTCACGTTCTTCCCTGTAAAAACTTCTTTCAAGAATACAACAGAATCGTCGGATTCTGATTCAATTCCCTTGGCTATAGCCACTTGGTTCAAACCAGCGTCTCTGTGAAGGGAATCATAGTGAAAATAGTCTATCTCTGTAGCAGTAGTGTCGAATATGTAAACCTCAAAATGAGAATTTCCAACATATTCGAATAACAAGAAGTGCCCAAAACGGATAGAATAATACTCTTCAAATTGCTGCCATCCTTTGTCTAGCCAAGTTTCACGATTGGAGTGAGCCAGTTCTACTTTCCATACTAAACCACTAGGAACCTTGAGAGAGAGACAGTCTGGCAGATTGTGCCCGTATCTTAGCGTAATTTCAGTTGGAAGTCTCTGAATACAAATCTCAAGTAAGAAGGTCTAACAAGATAAAAAGAAAGCATAAAGGAATAACTTCATCAGTTTGCTCATCATAACAACTCTAAAATGCATCAAAAGACTTTTGATCAGTCAACAACTAAAAATCATCCAAAACGTGGCAGTATCCAGATAAACCGGGAAAAAAAGTAACGAAATCTGAAGCATATTATTTTAGAAAACCACATTTGATCTCCAAGTACATTAAATCGACTATCCACCAATCTTGCCAAGTTACATGATTGTAAAAAATAAAATCATACAGACAAATCTAAATACCATTATCACCAAAAAATCAAATCTTGGAATAAACCCAGACATCAAGAACTAAAAAGAAAGGAACATTTACTTAAGTTACGAGGCATGAAACTTACAAGTCTGTGTATTCCAGGGTTTAATACAATCTTGAAAAAGTTCGGCACCTTTTCCCCAACAGTGGACCGGCTTGAACCAGAACCATCTCCTTTTTCGGGGATATAATCCGTTGTCATCCTGAGGTTTCGGAGATGAAATGCAAGGGATGAGAAGTTGAGAGAGAGCACAATATATAAGGACGATTTAGATACAAAGATTTTGCAGTGGCTTGTCGCTTCCAAGTATAAACCTAGGAATTTTAAACGATTGCATTTTCTATTTTATATTTTATGCGTAGGAGCGAAGAAGGGTTCTCTTTGTCGTTTTGTATAGAGCTGAACGGGCCAGCCCGACCCAAACGGCCTGGCCCGTCCAACCCGCGGCCCAAACGGGCACAAACCTGTTTGGGCCCATCTCCAGGCGGGTTATGAAAATCTCAAACCAACCCGACCCAAAGCGGGCCGCGGATTGGGGCGGGCTGCCCGCCGAAATATATTTTTTTAATTTAATTTTTTAAAAAAAAAAAAATTTTTAAATTTTTTTTAAAAAAAAAAAACTTCAAAAAAAAATTTCCATCTAAACTTGTCGAACCTGGGAACTGATGCTAGAAGAATACTGAAACTTGTTTCAGGTTTTATCTAGATACTAACACTACTACTAAAAAAACTTGATTAGTGAATCAGTATTTTACTCAATTTTGAAATATTTGTTACAACTTTCAAGCAAGACCAAGTGAAAATTATATAGTAGATCGAATGCTTCAATGTGATATTGAGTTTTTATCTCTAAAATTGAACCTAAAAAAGAAACTACAAAATTTTTTTTTTTAAAAAAAAATGGGGCCAACCAGCGGGCCAGCCCACCAACCCGCGGGTTGGCCCGCCAAAACCCGCGGCCCGTTTGGACTAGCCCGTATAGGCCCGCCTGCTAGCGGGCCTTAAAAAGTGACGCGAGCGAGCTTGGCCATTTTGACAGTTCTAGTTTGTATGAACTCCTGACCTTCGTTACTTGACATTATTGTGAAGGTAATGGAACATTGTGTTTGGGATTTATGTCTAAAATTACAAATGAGTTGTAATAATATTTGATGTTTATTTAATTATTGAGGAATTTATTTTCGATTATTTTGTATGTATGTTTTGATGTTTTAAATATAAAAAAATCCCTTGATTATTTAGAAGGTTTTAAATATTGTACAATTGTGCATGAGGATAATATTTAAAGTTAAATAATTTAAATATTAAATCCGTGATATTAAATTAAAGTTGAGATCTTTAATTTCATCACTAACGTTGTTGATTACATTATGAATAATGTAGTCTTATTCAATTGTAAATAATGAGATTATTGGAATGAAAGTATTTATGTATAATATGATCATATAGGACTGGAACACGATTATTGTGAATCTTTTAAATTCGTTATAGAATTAGAGTATTCATTATTAATCAATGATGGTCAGATATGGAATAATCTCAATTCTCAGTAATAATAAACTCGTATTTATTAAGTTGCATTTTTTTATATAACTCCTTTTTACATAAATTCTAATATAAATTAATTAAATTAATTGAGTAATTAGTTATGTCTTTTAATATGCCATGACTTCTACTTTTTTGTCCCAAAAATAGTTATGGAGTTTTTTAAAAAAAATTAGTAGACAAGTGGATTTCGTTCTTGATGCAAAAATGTTCCAAAAATTGTATTAATGATGTCAATGAAGAAAACTAAGTAATAGGAGGGTATCATTCTCTGTGGGATTGATATCCTTACTCATATCTTTATACTAAAATTTGATACCGTATACTTAGGTAAAAAAATCACCATCAGACAGCTGCCACCCTCAATGCCGAATAGAATCGACCCTGCATGCATGGAAAGTGAAAAACACCTGAAATTGGAGAAAACGTGGAGCAATGAGAGATGGATAAGGAAATATGGCTATTTTTCAAATTACTATAAAAAAAAATAAAAAAAATTCTCAAAAAATGTGACTGAGAAAATGTTTACACTTCTAATTTAACCCGTTACTTGAGATAACGGGTTCTGGAAAAAAATGTTTCAGAACTCGTTATTTCAAGTAGCGTATTCTGTTTTGTTTTTTTTTTTAAGTTTAAAGGAAGAGTTTGATGAATTCGTTATTCATCTTTACTTTATCTATTATAATAATTATTAGTTTATTGGTATTATGATATATAATATAATATAAAATAATAATAATAATAATTATTATTATTTATTATTATTATTATTATATTATTAGTAGTAAATAATAATATTAAATCCCGAACATGATATGCCGACGATAATGGTCGAACTATTTTTATTATTACTAATGTTATTACAGTTATTATTATATTATATAAAATATATATATATGTATATATAATAATAATAATAATAATAATAATAATAATAATAATAATAATAACAACATATGTGTATCTAAATTATATCAAATTACATGTTACACACTTATTCGGAAGTAAGTAGCGTTAAACTGTCTACATGGATGATAATTTGAATGCTCTCTAGTGCCATATCTACTCGGTTGTGTATCTGCGTCTTCTAACCCTCTGAGCGATCGGCTGACTCGGTGATGAAGTAGATAGTGGACCTTCATCAAAATTTTCTTCATTCTGACTCGATGATGAAGTAGATTATTGTACATCTCTATATGCTAACGACATATCCTCGTATGAAATATGCGATATATAATGTGGATTTAGTGGTACGTAAGCTGATGTGTCAAGCTCCACGTGTTTGGAGTACGAGGTCGTAAACATATGATGATCGTAAATTGATCATGACTCATGGTGAAATAATCAGATCAGAAGTCCAGTGTGTCGAATCCGATGATAAACCTCCTCCACCATACTCATACCATGGAAGGCTGACAAACGAGATGTAGAAGGGAGCGCTAGTGTCAAATCATTCTCTAGTATGGTGTGAAGTCCTCACCCACTCGTGAATGTTCGAATGTGAGTAGTAGTATGTATGTCAAGCCAGGCAGGAATACAATTTATCCACTAAACCTCTGAGACGGTGGGACTGATTGGACGGGGGATACTGGTTAAGCATTCAGAAGTACTCTGTTGTTGAAAATATTCACAGATATTATACCAGCATAAGTATAACCATCTAGAAATGAATTACAAGTCGCTAAGTCATCATAATGCCTAGCTCGAGCATTTATGTCCATTAATGCTAACTGGTCAGTCTGAAATATATATAATAATCATAACGTTAGCATAATATATATGTTAGGATTATAGTCAATAATAAACAATAACAATATTTAATTCTATACCACAAAAGCCATAATCGGTTAAGTCATTTCAGTACACATTGCGTGTAACTAACTTATTTGATCATAAATTTATTTAATTATAATAAATTTAAGGGAGTGTATTCATTCTATTGATTTAATGATTTTTTTAACTGATAACTTTTATAGAGTTGATAGATTTATAGTGACTTGATATAATCTCATAGAGTTATAAAAATTTTAATAGACTCTTGTTGACTTTTTTCATAGAATTCTGTGGAATTTTATTGCAATATTCAGACATTATAAACTTTTTCATAGAATTCTGTAGAGCTTGTAACTTATAATTTTGTAAGATTGATTATTATAGATATTTGTAAATTTTTCTATGTTATTTTATGGTTTGTAACTTACAATTATATCTTATTTTTATCGATTTATTTGAAATAGTAATAATTGAACATGGGTAACATCTAATAACATACTTAATTGACTAGAAATAAACAAGTTCAATAGAAATAAGAAGACATGTTCAACAAATAATCCAAAAGATGATAATTCACACTAATAATAAATAAAACATTTCAAAACAATACAAATAACAATTATAACATGATAGAATTCATCATGCTTTAATTATTAGTTATTGAAACAAATAAAATTATATCATTTATATAGCACTCAAATAAGTATGTTTGGTATTAATAGCATAAAACCGACCACGCTAAGATAATAATAAAACAATCAACCTAGTGTTACCTACAATTAATGACCAAACTCTTCTTTTTGTTAGATGAGACTTGACCTTTATATAACACAATCATAGCTTCAAAATCCAACAATTAAGTAAAGTAAATAATCCTTAATTAATTAAATAATCCACTAAATATATAATAAACAATAATAAAATGAAAAAATTTATGAAACATCAAACGCTAACATCAGGAGATAGATAGGGAAAGATCATGTAGCCACATGAATAAGGAAATTCATTAACTCAATAAAGAACTCGGGAGAGAGAAAAACAAGATAAAAGTCCACCAAATCTCTAGGTGAGAGAGAGAATTTTTGATTTTTTATAGTTGTACTTAAAGCTTCAATATTGTATCTAAAGAATTTCATTAGAGTCATTAACAATCTATTGAAATTTTGATACCTCTAAACTTTTATAAAGTTTTAAAAAGCCATGTATGAATATCAACTGACTTTTTAAAACTCTATAAAAAAGTATATTTTGATTCCTAGAATTCTACTGAATATATAGAAGTCTTGGTTGAATACCAATATACTTGTATAAAAATATGTAAAAATCTAGATTGAATACATCTATGCTTTTAAACTCCATAAAAATCATTAAAATTCGATAAAAGTTTCGAATCAATACACCCCTTTACTGAATTGAGATAATTAACGAAAGTAAAGTTATGAGAGAGTATTGAAAAGTGAGTAAAAATAGCATCTTTATTTCTCTTCTTCATCTTGAAGGTCAATTTTGGGAATTCACTTGCATATATAAAAAGATGATTATTCTAATGCCCTCTTGCTTTATTAAACTGTAATAGATGATTAGTAAGGATCAACTATCATAGTGATTCCGATGAGAAATGAGCACACCAATATCATAACAATCTCAATAATTTTTAATGGAGCAAAATATATATAGGGTTAAAATTGTCAATCTAAAATAGGTAGAGACGTGTTTAGCCCTAGTCCTCCACATTCAAACTTTTCATAAAGAAAGAATTGTTGTTAATAACCTCAACGATATGATTATATATTTTTAAAGAATACCATTTGGTCCAGTGGCATCACATTTTCCTTTAGGAGATGATCTTGGGTTCTAAACTCAATATCATAAAAAATCCTATCTTCATATAAAAAAAGATAATATGATTATATATGTGGTTCCTGTCAATTTATCATGGTACATCTGTTATAAAGGTTTTTATATATGAGACGGTGGGGACTGATTGGACAGGGATACTGGTTGAGCATTTGAAAGTACTCTGTTGTTGAGAATGTTCATGGCATTATCACCAACATAAGTATAACCATCTAGAAATGAAGTACAAGTCGCTAAGTCATCATGATGCCTAACTCGAGCATTTATGGCCATGAATGTAACTGGTCATCCTGAAATATATATAATAATCATTACGTTAGCATAATATATATGTTAGGATTATAACCAATAATAACAATAACAATGTTTAATACATACCACAAAAGTCATAATCGCTTAAGTCATTTCAGTACACATCGTGTGTGGAATTTTATTGTAATATTCACATTATAAACTTTTTCATAGAATTATGTAGTGCTTGTAACTTATAATTTTGTAAGATTTTATAGATATTTGTACATTTTTCTATGTTATTTATGGATTGTAACTTATAATTATATCTTATTTTTATCGATTTATTTGAAATAGTAATTAAACATACTTAATGATTAGAAAGAAACAAGTTCAATTAGAAATAAGACATGTTCAACAAATAATCCAAAAATGATAATTCACACTAATTTAATAAATAAAACATTTCAAACACAATACAAATAAAAATTATAACATGATAGAATTCGTCATGCTTTCATTATTAGTTATTGAAACAAATAAAATTATATCATTTATATAACACTCAAATAAGTATGTTGTTGTATTAATAGCATAAAACCAACCACGCTAAGATATATAATAAAACAACATCACCTAGTGTTACCTACAAATAATGACCAAACTCTACTTTTTGTTAGATGAGACTTGACCTTTATATAACACAAATAGCTTCAAAATCCAACAATTAAGTAAATAAATAATCCTTAATTAATTAAATAATCCATTGAATATAGAATAAACAATAATAAATGAAAAAAAAAATGTGAACATCAAACGCTAACAGCAGGAGATAGATAGAGAAAGATCATGTAGATTGTAGCCACATGAATAAGGAAAGTCATTAACTCAATAAAGAACCCGGGAGAGAGAAAAACAAGATAAAAGTCCATCAAATCTCTAGGGTGAGTGAGAGAGAATTTTTGATTTATAGTTGTACTTAAAGTTTCAATGTTGTATCTAAGAATTTCATTAGTCATTAAAAATTTATTGAAATTTTTTGATACCTCCAAACTTTTATAGAGTTTTAAAAGTCATGTTTGAATATCAACTGACTTTTAAAACTCTATAAAAGTATATTTTGATTCCAAGAATTCTATTGAATATATAGAAGTTTTGGTTGAATACCATCATACTTGTATAAAAATATGTAAAAATCTAGATTTAATACATATATACTTTTAAACTCCACAAAAATCATTAAAATTCGATAAAAGTTTCGAATCAATACACCACCCTTTAGTGAATTGAGAGAATTAACGAAAGTAAAGTTATGAGAGAGAGTGTATTGAAAAAGTGAGTAAAAATAGTGGAGGTTATGGAAAAGTAGGAGAAAGTTACACGAGGTTATAATTTTAAATATATTATAATATAATTATAGTATAGTCCTAGCACTTTATTTCTCTTCCTCATCTTGAAGGTTAATTTTGGGAATTCACTTGCATGTATCAAAGATGAAATTCTAATGCCCTCTTGCTTTATTAAACTGTCATAGATGATTAGTAAGGATCAACTATCATAGTGATTCCGATGAGAAATGAGCACACCAATATCATAACAATCTCAATAAATTTTTAATGGAGCCCAAAATAAATATATAGGGTTAAAATTGTCAATCTAAATAGGTAGAGACGTGTTTAACCCTAGTCCTCCACATTCAAACTTTTCATAAAGAAAGAATTGTTGTTAATAACCTCAACAATATGATTATATATAGTTTCAAAGAATACCGTTTGGTCCAGTGGCATCACATTTTCCTTTAGAGATGATCTTGGGTTCTAAACCCAATATCGTAAAAAATCCTCTCTTCGTACCAAAAAAAGATAATATGATTATATATGTGGGTTCTTGTCAATTTATCATGGTACATCTGTTATAAAGGTTTTTTAAAGGTCAAAGGATCCCTACACACTTTTGGGGTTTTTTTTTTTTATAAAGTAATTCAAAAAAATTTTGTCCAAAAATACTGCATTTGCACAATCGTTTCAAAAATATCCCAAAATACTGTAAAAACTGGCTCCTGCTTCAGATGGCAGCATGCCAAGAATTATGCACTTGTGGGATTATGTAATGTGTACGAAGTATTGAATGCGAATTCTATATAGCAATTACTTTATTTATTGTACAACACATAATCCCAAAATAAGAAAAGTATAGAGAAGGCTATGCTAACTTTAATTTTCGCGCACAAAAAGAAAATTCTAATTGTCCATTAAGATAGGTGTAAATTATAAGGACATTCATTATTTTCAGGAGAGATGTGTATATACAGAGTGGTGAATGTAGTAAAACTTTAAGTAATACATTTTTTTAGCATACTTTCAGGGGTTTTTTTTTAAAATTAAAAAAATTATTTTTTTCAAAAAATACGACCTTTTAAAATATTTTACAAATATACCTCAAATGCTGCCGGCTACAACAGAGGCCTGCAAAAAACAGGCTCTCGCTGCAGCTGACAGCGACAATTGCAGGAGTCCGTTGCAGCTGGCAGCACCAATATTTTTTTTTATGTTTCCTTCATTGTATTGCATTTTTTCTCTTTCCTTTCAATGTAACTTAACTATTGGTCTTATCAAATCCATATAACTATTGGCCTTATCGTCCTCAGGACAATAGACGAATTGGTAAGAGTTGAGGTGATGTGGGGAGATTCTTTCGACGTCGCGAGTTCGAATATTCTCCACTGAAATATTGTGGGGGTTTGTTTGTGTGTTTGAGTTATGTTGATCCGCTCCCTCAGAAACCTGTTATTCGTGCACATCTCTCGATTTACCTATGGTAGTCCTGACAGGCCGGAATAGTCACCCAAAGATTAATCAGGATTCAGGCGTAAGTCTGAGTACCTTATTAACTAAAAAACTATTGGCCTTATCAAATTTGTAGGAGGGGGATTCTATGGCTTATTATATAATAGAGAAATACTTTCTTATATTATTATGGGATCGGATAATTAGATTTCGTGTATATTTATGTAAGTTTTTTTTTTTTTGGTTTTCAAGTTATTTTTATTGGATACTAGTGCTTTTTGATGATTTGAAGTCAATATGGAGGGGACAAAGATTTTAGTCTAATTTAACTAATTAATCAAATTGAAACTATTTATATATAACTAAGTTATCAAAAATATCCTTCCTTGCACTACTATTATTTTCCCTGAAAATAATAATTAGATAGCTGGAAATTACCACACAACAGAAAAAAAAAATAAGTAAATAAATACACGTCATCCATTATTAACAGAAAAATAACCTGACAAAAGGATCTCCCAAAGTTGTATTAATTATTTAATAAGCCAATAGAATCCTCATCCTGCAAATTTGATATGGCCAGTAATTATATGGATTTGATAAGACCAATGGTTAAGTTATATGCAAAGGAAAGAGAAAAAAGCAAATACAAAAAACGAAAGAAAAAAAAAAAATTAACTAAAGGCGCTGCTAGCTCCAATAGATGTAGCGGGAGTCAGTTTTTGCAAGCTCTCACTACAGTCGACGATGTTTTGGGGTATATTTGTAACAAAAATTAAAACATCGTATTTTGGAAAAAATAATTTTTTTGAATTAAATTTTAAAAAAAACATACTTTAAGTAATACATTTATTTTTATTAATTGTACTACTAGATTTATCTATGTGTCAATGTATATTTTTTGTATTGCATATTGTTAAATTATAAAGTTATAACTTTTTTTTTTTGAACTTTTAATAAGTTATAAAACAATTAAACATAATACATAAACAATTAACTTGTATTCGATAATAAAAAGTATTCTAACTTCATAATTAAACAATTCAATATAAATATTATCTTAACAAGTACAAATAATAATCATACGTCTTTATTTAAACAAACCACCATTCCTTTCTCTCCACAAAAATCAGCCGAAAACTTGTAATTCTATAAATCACTTTTTTAAAACAATTCATTCCATTAAATAAAGTTTTATATCTCAAATTCTTTGCAACATTATTACTACAACAAAGGAGAAATTCCAATTATTAGATCTTCATCAAAGGTACTAATATTTAAAATTTTAATTTACACTTTTTTGAGTAATATTGCTTTTACTTACTAATTTTTTCTATTATGTTGTAAGTTTTGCAATCTTGATTTTGATTTTGAAGGTATATTTTTCAATTTTATTTATCATTTTTAATGTGAGTTTTATGTTTTATATTAGTTTCCTAAATGTCATTATAGTGAATTATCATTCTGTAACTGTTAATTTGTAATATTAACATTTAACATGTTATAATATGAATTATTTGTAAAAATAAAAAATAAAATAATAGATCCTAGTGAGTTTGGAACATAGGTCTAAACAATAAATAGATTGAAACGAGATATTATATCTTAGTTTAAAAAACAAAAAAATTTGAAACGGTATCTTAGAAAAACTCAACCAAAGTTTACTAAGCGAATTCTTACGAAAAATCTTGTCCGTATACAATTTTGGAATAATACATTATATGATTTCTCTTTGTTTGCAATGTCCCGATTTAGTCACTTTAGTTTTCTAGTTTCTCCCAAATCAATTCAAAACGTTAAATGCACCGTTAAAACTAACGGAGAGGGACTGGATCGGTCAGTTAAACTTCATGAACTGGATCGGGAATTGATGCAAATATTATAGACTCGTTAGGTCATTTAAAAAGATTGTATGACTTAATTCTTTAAATTTTTTATTATTATAGTAATTATTATGGATACTATATTTATAATTTGGTATTTTTTTGTAAAATTATTTTAATTAAAAAAAGATATAAAATATTAAATTCTACAAAAAAAAACAATTTTCATTCGAACAAAACAAAATAGCATATGATATACAAAATATACTTCGATGGCTAATTTACTTATTAAACATGATATTTTTGACTTCATTAAATTATATCTATCAGATGTGTCTTCAATTTATAAAAAAATTATATGTGTTTGATAAATTAAATAATGTTTTTTTTGATAAATTGTGATGTTTATATTTTTATAATATTTATTATGATATAATATATTAATATTAAAAATTTAATTTATCTTATGAAAAAGTGGTTGTTTTTAGTAGACTTTAATATATAGTAATAATTAAATAATTATAAAAAATGTCACAATTTATATCAACATTTAAAAATTTATCAAAAAAATTATTTAATTTATCAAAATTAAAAGTCGCAATATTAACATAAGTAAGAAAGAAATCGCAAAGAGAGTACGTTTTTTTAATAGTCGCAACTCGCAATCAGCGTCCACAAAATTACCATAAAAAAATGTAATGCCTTTTTAACGCTATTTTATAATTATTTTATTTTTTATTTTTTTATTATAAATTTATTAAATGGTAAAAAGCGGATAGCCCCCTAACGTTGATCCTTTTAGCATTTTACCCCTCTAACCTTTCAAAACTTGCTTATTAACTCCTGGATAATTTTAAGTGTGTACTTAACCCTTTAAATAATATCCTGAAAAATACATGAAAAGTCATACATATTGTCGAATGTGGTATGTGAGACATATGTGAGGGAGTTTGCAACCAAAATATTCGAAAAAATTATTCTCGAATATTGTTTTAGGGGGTTAAAGTGCACTACTTAAAATTATTCAGGGGATTAAATGCAGTTTTGAAAAGTTATGGATAAATACTAATGGGGGTGAATGTTGAGAGCTGTCGCTTTTTACCCTTAATTAAATTAGCCCCTTTTGTGTATATATATATATATATATTAGTTACTCTGATAACCTGCTCAGCCCGATGTTTAACGTGGATTAATGGTGCATAATTTGTACGGATTACCCGAACACATTACAGCTTGCCGTTCCATGATGTCGTGGACAGATCAAGTCCTGCAGATTTTATTATTATATTATGTATATATTTTTAAACTTTAAAATCTATGTTTTGCCTCGTACAATGATTGGTCAACAAATGAAAAATGGAGGCTCACTAGCTAAGAACGAGAACTAACTTGTTATTTATATAACTAAATAATCTTCCTTTTTACTATTTTTACTCTTCAAAGTTCAAATACATCATTTTTCTAATAACATGTTATTTCTTTTTGTACGCGAAAATTAAAGTTAGTATAGCCTTTCTTATACTTTCCTTTCGTGGAATTATATGCTTTACAATAATTAAAGATAATGCCATGTAGACTTAGCAATTCAATACTTCATACATAGCACATAATCCACAAATCCATTGAATGTTGCACGTGCATAACAACTCACAGCGTTTTGGAGTATTTTTGAAACGGTTGTGCACATATGGTATTTTTGAAGAATTTTTTTTTGAATTAAATGTTTAGAAAAACCGCTCTTTGGCTTACACTGATCAAATCATGCACACCAAAACCAACTCTTATTCTGAGAAACAAATATCAATAACCAAATGACAAGATTGTAGTAATTGTGACCAAGAAACATAGTATTTATATATTTTTAGAGAGACAAATAGCATACAGAATTTGATTTTTTTGTTTGAATGGGTGGCTGTACCTATTGTCTCGTAGATTTCCGGAACACAATCCCATTTTATTAAATAGAAATTGAGATAATGATAAGAAATACTATGAATAGATTTCAAGTCCAACATTACATCACATATAGGCTCCAAAAAAGTTTTATAAAGGAAAATAAACTAAAGTTAGACCTGACCACGGTTCAGAACCGTTCGGTTCGATGGTAAAAAAAACCTCGACCCTTAACATTAACCTTCCTGATGGTTCCGGTTATAGTTAATGAACCGCCGATTATGGTCCTGGTGTGGTTACGGTTAACCACGGTTACAGTTACGGTTTGACCCTTATTTTTTTAAAAAAATTAAAAATAATATAAAATTTGAAAAAAGGTGTAAAAAATATTTGATTGCATTTTCCTCCATGGACTAAACATAAAATAACGGCAAGAAATACAAGCTCAAATAATCAAAATGGGTAAGATATGTATTTTTTATTAATATATAAAAATTATGACATCCTTATTTAGATCAACAATGGCTCATATAGTTCAGTGGTGAAGCTAATTATTTCATGAGTTCAAATCTACACCTAATAAATGTTTTAAATTTAAAAAATATAAAAAGAAATAAAATTAAAACCTCTTAAAACCGACGGTTCACGCGGTTAGAAAATTATGACCATTAATCTACCCCGTTTATAGTCGGGCCAATTACAGGTCGGACCCTTCGAAACTTAACCGGGATAACAGGATCATTGACCACGATCCGTTTCGGGTCATTTATGACCTTGATTGGATCTACTAAGGCTCATCATTGTTTGATAGGAACCCTTTTAACAAGTAGATTTACTTGTGTTACCAATCAAGCTCTTATTTTGGGATGTTTAGTAATCAGTTAAGCATAATATAAAGTGTTAAAAGGCAACTTTGTATATCGGAACTCCGAAAAATGGGGAAAAATGATCGGACAAATCTTTATTTCAATCAAAATAAATTTCAATTAATTTTTACTAATGCATATGCAAGTGAAAATCTAAGCTAAGACACACGATGACCAAGTCCTAAGAGGTAATAATAAATGAAAATTCACGTAAAATGACTATTGTTCGTCCGAAAAGGAAGATAAATCCATGAACTATTCCTTTCCTTTTTGAAAAAAACAAAAAACATATTATTTTATGCATCTTTCTAGGATTCTAGATGTCAAATTTCATGGCCTTGAACGTGCATGCCCTTTTCAGGTGAACGACAGAAAATTTGATGTTACCCTTAAAGGTACATCTCATCATATTTAGAATATTGAAATATTCCAAATGTATGTTGAGATGCACGGATCGGTAGCATCAAATAAATCGTGAATGACTAATATAATCAATCATTCAAAGAACATAACTAAGACACACAAAATTCATTTTATCTTACAAAATGAAGTGATAAAAATGAAAAGATCAAGGTTTTGGCTTTTCCACGATATATCGTAAATAAATTACAAAAATTTTTTTAAAAAATACTAAAAATGTAAGTAAAAATGAAGTGTAAGTAATTAAATAGTATGGTGTCAATTATTATTGTCTAAAAGAAATAGGTCATGATCATGGTTTTAATGGTATTATTAAATAATGTTGGCAAGGGAAATTGGCGCTTAATACAAAACATTAATTAATGGGAAAGTATTTGAAAGGAACAAAAATAACCGTTAGCTCTTTCACCGAACCACGCGACCTTTGATCCAACGGCCGTTGGTTTCAAAGATGTTGTGTAGACATATATCCGCTGTTTACGTTCTCCCCAAATCTCTTCTGAAAAATCAATCCAACATCGTTCAAGGATTAAAGATTAAAAAAAGCTTCACACACGGCATTAAATTTGAGGGACTTTTATCAATTCACATCAATTCACCATTGACTTATTTGACGGTTAGTCTCTATCTGAATCTAAGTTCTTCACTGGATTTATGGATAAGTTTCTGGGAGTTTCTTGCTTGGAGGTTGGAAAAAAATCATGATCTGGGTTCTTTTATACAACTGTTCTTGAATCTTAGATGATTGTCACTGATCGACATTCCCATTTTTGATGAAATGTAGTGGGGTTTTCGATTCGTTGATGGGTTCATGATTTTATGCATAAAAAATTGCTGAAATTGTGTTTAAGAGAGAAATCAGATGGGTGGATCGAATAAGAATTTTCGGG
>CAJQUN010002479.1:0-26182 GCA_907163345.1 Haberlea rhodopensis | reverse complement strand
TATAGGATGTGTGTTACCGTCCGATTCCCCGTACGCGTCTTAACTTACCTTCCTCTCCGCTTGAACCTTACATAACAAAACGCATAGTATATTCATAATAATTGAGACAAATTGAACCATACCGAAGTATTCCACCCACTGTCGGTTGTCTACCCAGTCTGTCCTCAGACAATACATCATATCTTTCTTTTCCCTGATTTTCTTCCAAAATCAGATTCCTTGGCACGTAGCATATAGAGTGTTAGACATCGCTATTAATGCCATCCTAGCGTGTTCCACACGATTCCTCCCTGCAACCACAATGGTTAGTAATACCACTTTCATATCATATAAGCACATAAACATTAGTCTGTCGTATAACATTAATGCCATCATGCATATATGTGCTATCAATAACTCTTCCTAGGCCATCAAAACACCCCAATGAGCAAAACCCTGCTCTAATACCACTATGTAAGGACCTCAAGCCCTTAACCCTTGATTAGTGTATTACCACTATGTGTGGTACATGCTTTCTATAAAAAGTCAATCGGAAGCTCAGATGATACTTTACCATTGAATGTCAATTACAAAATTTGCTTTAACATACAGTGTTTAAGATCATCGTCCTAACAATAAAACTCATATGATTGCCCTTTACCACCTCTTGGTGCCATTTTTCACATTGTGAACTTTTATAAAAAATTGGGCAGAGTCTCCCCATAATAGAGCTATCCCAAAAAAAAGAGCACAGCACATAACATAATTCCCGGCCAGGGAACACATAATACTCATCAGAAAGCAGTAATACAAGTAAATTCCCATCCAGGGAAGACACCACACATATGACGACAAAAGTGGGTTTCAACACCCACATAATACACCAATGACTCTCTTAACATTTAGCAATTCTACCTCCAATTGCATGCAACATAGAATGAAAGAGAGAAAGGCTCATGCCTTTACATACACCCATATACAAGCATAATCGTGCTCACATGCGAGCATCATGAATATGTATAAAATCATCATGGTATATAGGTACTCTATACGATACCGTGCTCCATCAACCCTGGTACCACGATCCTGGGAGTACACCCATCAACAGCTCGAGCTCATCTCCAAAGCCATCGATGTACCTGTTCACCTGCCCCAACAAGAGACAGCCCCAACGGGGTGAGCATACCAATTCCACAATTTCATAATCATAATGACATATACATAATTTACGAAAATGTAAATATTGTGGAACATATGTGATACTTCCTGGATGGTATCATCCTCATCATATAGCGTACCCCTGTAATAACCCTGTTCTCAAAACAGATAAATCATCAAATCCTGAATATGCAGTTAATCATCACATTGGTTAACCCTAGCCAGTTTCAAATTAGCAACCTTTCATAACATCTTACTTTATCTAGCAATGATTAGCAACATTTCATAACATCATTTCATAACATCGTTTCATAACATCTTTTCATAACATCGTTTCATAACATCTTTTCATAACATCGTTTCATAATAACTTTTCTCATAACATCGTTTCATAACATCTTACTAATTAGCTAGCAATGATTAGCAACATTTCATAACATCATTTCATAACATCGTCTCATAACATCTTTTCATAACATCTTACTTAATCTAGCAATTATCATAATTCTAGATATCATGTTGGTATTTCCTTAACTTCCGATACTGGTTAATCACTTCTCTGATTAACTACGTCTCTGTTCCTATTATTACCAATAGGGAATAAAATACAGATATCCTAGATATCTAATCAAATACCACATTTTCATTTCTTACTTCAAGGTAACGTCATACTATGGGTGTTTGCTCCGTAGCAACCACACCTCATCATTGGCTCGCTTCTTAGCGGCACTGAGCATTCCCCATGTGAAACAACATCGTAACCAAGTCCCGATACCATCATAGCAAAGCATTTCATGTATTTTAGATCATGTATCATACTTGTAAAACATCATTTAAACTATGCTCGTACGCTAACGTACCTTAAATCCTCGAAGTCCGAGCCAAACCTTGCTCGAGTTCCATGCCCCGAGGAACGATGTGCTAAAACGATAAATATTCACAATTATTTACGAACATGTAACCCATGCTCAAGCACATCCATAACCCTCAAAATATCGTCAACACACGACAATTAACTTTAAAAAGACCCGGGGCAGGGTGCATGCAGGGAGGGAAAACGAATGCGATATATCGAAAAATTGCCCAAGAACACCTTCAATAATTCGAACCTTAGCATCACACAATTTGAACCCAACCAAGCATCATAAATTATCTAAAACATGTAATGAACGATCCCTAACATGAATCATCAACCCATAGCCAAAATCCCCAAATTCGAAATCAAACCTCACCAAATTATGGCAAATTCGAACCATAACATCTTAATTCGATCCCACTTAAGCATCATAATTCATTTAAACATGAATAAATCGAATCCTAACAGCATTATCATCCTCATGCCAAAAATCCCCAAAATCGAATTCCAAGCCCTAAAATTCGAACATAATTTCGAACCAAAAATCACAATTAGGCAGGGAAGAACATCACAAACATCGAAGAAGGGATAAGGAACGTTACCCAAACGAAATCGGAAGAAAAACGACCAAAATCCGATGAACCCAAGAAATTGGGGATCGCCGCTCTTTCTCAAAATTCGACTTCAAATCGCGATGAAACTTTCAATTGCCGGAGGGGAAATGAGCGCCGGGACGAGACGAAGCCGTGGGTAGGTCGGACGCGCCGATCGGCGGCGGGACGGCGGCGGCCGAAGCGCTTTTGCGCGCGGGCAGGGGCTGGCAGACGGAAAGGGTCGCGGGAGAGGAGAGAGGAAATGAAGGGGTTGAAATGAAATTTCCTTTAAATTTTTGGGTTCAATTGGTATTTATAGCAAAAATACCCGAAAAATTAATAGCCCCACAAATACATCATGATTCCTTAAAAATCATCTGTTTTCAAAAACTCTCTCTCTAACTCAAAAACCCCCCTACCGGTGCTCACACAGCACCCGAGATTCCGAGACACATCAAAAACCCAACTCTTAGGTTTTACACACCGTAATGTGAATACAATCTCAACCTCTGGATCCAACGATCCCAACTACCCAAATAAACGAGCCCAGAAGGCTCAATACCTCGATTAAACCCACATTGCCACGTAAAACCACTTTAGGGATTATTAATACTCCGGGCTTAACATCTATAATCCCTGGTCATCACATGCTCTTTCATTTCCAGTGTTATGCAAAATCGTTGGTAAGCCATTATTGGGCAAAGACGGAAGCTTTGACGCCGTCACTGCCGAGAAATTCAGGGCCATGGCTGCTATTGTTTCTGGACAGAAGATGAACTGGTCCGTAATTCTATTTGGAGTCCTGTTGGAAACAGTGATTGCCTCCAAACAGGCCGTCTGCTTTGCTGTTCCTCTCAGCAAGCTACTGGAGACTTTGGACATCGAGCTGGGAAGCACTGTCTGCTCTAATCCCTTCAAAATTCTCAACTCCAAAGGGCTAGCACTACTGAAGTCCAAGAGTGCTCCACCCACTCCTACCGATCTGGTGGCCGTCAAGATTGAGAAGGGAGAAGAACAGGCTGTTGCTCGAAAAACTCTTAACCATTCAGACTGACTCCTAGGAAACTCCGTCTGCTCCTTCATCACCAGCCAAGCCCCTTCCCAAAAGCCAAGAACCCCAGATTACCAAGCCACACAAACCTTACCTCTCAAAACCCCCCACTTTGCCTCCCACAAAAGCCACCCCTGCACCCCAACCTACAACCCACTTTCAACCCGCTTCAACCACTGCACCTAAAATACCCATACGAGTCCCCCTCTGTCATTCCCGTGGTCAAAGGGATTCTTATCACTGAGTTGGGAGACTACACCCAATCAGGGATCAAATCTCCATCTTCCACAGGCAAGGGCAAAGCCATTCTCACTGAACCCCTCTCTTCCAAACCCAACTGCCGCGCAAACAGCCATCGACATCGCTATGGAGGATGTTGAAGAGAAGGTGAAGGCGCTCGTGTAGTCTTTGATGAATATGTCGCGTACAGAACAATCAACCACATTGAGATGTTCTTCGGCAAGCTGCGAAGACTGCAGAAAATGGAAGAAGAAGTCCTTAAGGGGACAGAGACGGATGATGTGAGAGTCGCGGTGCTTCGCAAAGATCTTTTTCACGCCAATCAGAGATTCAGACTGGCATCTTTGCTCTTGGCCGCTAAGAAAGCGAACTTCGATCCGAGCACTCCAACTGCCAAAGATGATGGTGCTGTTATTGCTCAACTGGAAATGGATATTCATGCTCTTCATTTAGCTGTCCGATTTCAACGACAGAAGCTCAGCATATCCACTCCAGTACCCAGCCCGGATCATCCATCTGCGAGCAAGACTCTGGCAGAACCTTCATAGAGACTGTTCCCTCTGGAACAGCGGACCAGACAACAGATCTAGCAGTAGACCAGACAGCAGATCAAACAGCAGACCAGACAGCAGATCGAATAGCGGATCAGATAGCGGAGCAGCCAATGACTAATGCTTCGTCTGCTACAGAAGATGAACCGTTGAATGTCTTGTTGGACTCCCCAACCACATCTATTCCTCTGGGATCATCAGTCTCCCATGTTCAACTCAGTCCAACCGCAGCACTTACAACAGTTGGCACACCAGAGTTCGTCGATCCAGATCTGGTGGTGTCCACCATTGTTGCCGCTCTCCAGATTGAGGAGCCTTCCAGACCCAGCACTCCTCCAGTCCAATCTGATGAAGATTTGGCGTTCTTAGAAGATTTTTCTTCGGCCTTGGTCACCCTGATCCAGTCCGAAACACCCATGCTGCCTTATCTTCAATTATACCCATTGTTGAAGAAGATGATCACACCCTGTCGTCATCTGATCACTCTCCCAGCCGTTTATCTGACACACCTCCATCCCTGGCAAGGACCCTTCAGCACCTATCCGACAACTGTCTGTCTATCTCTCAACGTGTTATAGAGGTTCATCAAGGTCAGAGGGTTACATCTTTGGACTTTGATTCATTTAAAGAGAATGACAGCCAGTATTAGCAGCCTTCAACGAGGAATGAATGATCTGTTCTCTCAGCAGCTTCTTATAAAAACAACCTGAGAAAAGAGCAGATCGAGCTGGCCACTGAAGTCAGAGCATCCATCGCCAATTCCCTTCGTGCTCAAGACACTCGTCTTGACACTATCATCGCTCAGCTAGCACAAGTTGTCGATTTTCTTCAAGAAATTGCTGCTGACAAAAAGGGGGATGACCGCTTTATTTTTAAACAAAGATATTTCAAAGAATGGTTTGAAGCGATTCTACCGCAAGTGCACGGTTGTCAAGTTTTAGTATAGTGAAAATTAAGTACAGGTTGTCGAATCCACAGGGACTAACGTATAAGTACCAAATAAGATAAGTAAAATTATATTTAGCCTACGATAAAAGAAGTTTGATTAACTAGATCTAAATTAAACTAAAGAATAAAGATTAAACTAGAAATAATGAAAAGAATGGTTCCGGAAATGCAAAGGTAAGTTACTCGAGAAAATTACCGAGTTCGTCGTTCAATTATGTTCTCTCTAATGATTCAATGGAATTCTCAGTTTATCAACCAATTGATTTTAAAGGTGAAAGGTTTTCACTATTATTCGATACACTCTCTCGAGCTGTAACGAAACTAACAATAAATTAGAATAAGTCACTCTCGTGCACCTATTTACTAATTCAAAGTTGCATAAATTATCAAAACCTTATAACTCTAAATCTTTCGATTCCAAGTTCTCACATATGCGATATCATCTCTCGATCTCAATCGTGACATACATCATAAATTAATGGAGCGTGTTACAACGTTATCTCTCGATCTCGTTTGTAACCCTCAAATTCAATCAAAGCTAGCTAGACTTTGATCTACACATGCAATTAATTTATGAACAATAACAATCAATGCACTCAAGTACCAATGAATCAATATATCAACACAACGAAATTAAAACTCAATAATATAAACTAAATTTAATTCAAATCAAATACATAAGAGTTTTATTGTCTCTCTCGACCTCTAAAACATCAAATGAAATTGAAAATCAAATAAATTAAAGTTCAGAAATACGATAAACGATGGATGAATCCGTGCGTTGCACCGTGATTTCTTCTCTTGTTCATTCCTTGCACTCCGGAATAGATTGGCTCGACCTTGGACGAAGAACGAAGATTGGATCTCCTTGGCGGCGGCTGGGCGGCGGCTCTCCTTGACATAAAATCATCTGAAAAGGGTCTGATATGGTGTGTTTTTCGAAATGAATCAAGAATCCCGCTTAAAACCCCCACAATCACGATAAAAAAGGAAAATAAAATCTTCAGGATTTTGCGTCTCGATCGATCGGAAGGTTTTCTCGATCAATCGGCGCACTGTTCATGCCAGCTTTTGAATCTCACTGTCTCGCTCGATCGATCGAGATTTTCCACCGATCGATCGAGACTTTGATAAAATTTGCTCTGGAGTCACTGCCTCGCTCGATCGATCGGAATTTGTACCGATCGATCGAGACATGAATTTCTTTGATACTCAACTCTCTGCCTGGCTCGATCGATCGAGAGTAAATCTCGATCGATCGAGATTCCGAAAATTTCATTTCCTCACTTTTTGATCTTTCACGCCTCGAGCAAGCAATAAGCTCAAAAAGAAAAGTTAAACTCGATACTAAGCATGAATCATCTTTACAACATACGTAACATCTCAGAAATCCTACTTACACATCAATAGAAGTCCTTCCACACTTAACAAGAAGCAATTTCCCCTAAGTTAAACAATACATCGCCACATCGGAACGTGCGTGTGTGCTATTATCAAACATGAGTTACATACATATCTTTAAAATCAACATGTGCCATATCAACTCCTAGTCAAGATTACTTTGAATTACTCTACAAATTTACTATCCAGCACTTCTCCACTAATGTAATTATTCCCTAGACTTGGATCAACAGGACTTTAAAAGCTTTTAACGTTAGGCCTTTTGGTGTCGGCTTCAAAGAAAAGGTAGGATGAATTCAAAGAAGAGAGTATAACAGAATCAGTTCAAAATCTTCTCATATAATCATTGAGCTTCTCTTCACATTTTCTAGCCTTGGCCACTTTGGGTCTTATTTAACTTTTCTTTTCAAGGCTTTTTCTCTACATCTTTTCTTTTTCTTTGCTCATTCTTTTGTTCATTTCATTTTTTTCACAATGAACTTCTCAACATATAACAATTTAATGCAATGAATGAGATTCATTATACTCTCCTAGGGATGGATGAAATTGTTCTTTTAGGCTCAAACCAAGGTGGGTATAATGAGTTTGCCAAAAATGCCGAATGGCGGTCTAATCATATGCAATGCATATTCCATTCTTTTTTCAATAAGGCTCAAAAGGGGACACTAAGGAATAATATATACAGGTAGGCTTGAAAGGCTCAAACGGTCCAAAGATCGCCTAAATCATCTCCAAGTCTAGTTCCTAATTATAAATTTCGCCTCAAAGTGCTTTCAACTAAACTGTAAAGTTATCTAAGATACTCAAGACTCATCATAGTTAACACAAGTTTTCAATTTAATCAATACATACTTCACTCAATCATGACTCAATAAGTGCTCAAATTATTCCTCAGTTTTGACATGTAGTTAACAAAGGATATATACAAACAAGTTAAGCATTTCCATGACTCCTATCTAGATGAGGATTAATTTCATCATGTATTACCGTTGCAATTCCAACTCATCAATTCTCAAGAATAACTCATTCAATAAAAAAATTTTTGTTGGTAATGCTCAAGGACGAATTAGTCTCAACATCATGCAGTCATGCTCGGAAAAGAAACAAGACAAGTAGCAATATGTGCAAAAGCAAGATATATACAAATACTCAAAAACCCCCCCAAACTTAGCATGTGAATTGCCCTCAATGAATCAAGAAAAATAAATGCAAAGGCAAAGACACATACCATGACGACGATCGTCACTGATCGTCGTCCTCATCATGCTCCGGAGGGGGGACTGGGTAGTGGTGCTCCTCGCCCTGATATGGCGGAAATGGTGGGTACTCAGAAGGTGGAGGTGCATGCGGCTGATAAGGTGCAAAATGTGGCTCCGGCGGGAACTGGAAACCTGGAAAGCCCTGGGCCATGGCAGTGTTCCATGCACTCTGATAGTGCATGAACTCCATCTGACGCTGAGCTACCTGCTCATGGTCCATCTGCAATGCTCTCTGCATGCTATGAATGTCCCGCTGCATGCTGTGAATGCTCTGCTGCTCCAGGCGAATATCTTGGAGATCCCTATGAAGAGAGTCCAAAGTAACACGTGTATGTCCTGCAGCAGAGGATGATGCTCCAGCTTGTGTAGTGTCCGAAGGTCTTCGTCGACCCGTAGGAGGTGGTGGAGTGTCCACAATGATCGGTGTCTTCGGCGGAAGTAGCTCCTCGTCTTCCCCCCATGTCACTCCGTACCGCTGACATAAAGCAGTGATTGTGGATGGAAACGGTAGTGCGGAGGTCGGTGAGCTGCTCCCAATTTCAGCAATGTGATCAGCAATGATCTCGCCGAAGTCCACTTCCTTCCCTGAGAGGATGGCATATACCAGGACCGCTCTGTCTTTTGTCACCTCAGAAGTGTGGGTCGAAGGCATGACCCGCGAGGCGACAAATGAAAACCATGCTTGGGCCTCTGGCTTCAAATATTTCTTTAGAACCAACTGTGGCTCTGCTTTATCATTCCTTTGCCAATCCACTCCCGGCTTGCCAATAACTGTCAATACCTCATCGTAGTCAATCCTGCTACTCTTGAAAGATTGGTATGCACAGTTTTGAAGTAAAGGCATCCGGTGAATATTGTTGATTGCGGCTCGATCCACCAACACATCCTTCCCTCGAACATAAACACTTGGTGCCCTGGTCTAACAGCTCGAAGATTCGTGTAAAACTCCCTTACCAGCGGCACCACAGCATCAATCGGTGTCTGAACGAATTGAAACCACCCTTTTCGCCGGACTGTCCTAATGACAGGACATTCCAATTTATCTATGCTCATTCCCCTTTCACGGCTCAGGGGTTTCTTATGGTAGGTGGGGTATAATTCAGCAATTGCGGCATTGAGAAACTTCTTTTCATCATATCCTGGCTCAGAAACAGTGGCCTCCGCCTGCTTTTGCTTTTGGGAAGCTTCCGCCTGCTTTGACCTCTTTCTGGATGACATTTTCTTGCTAAATGATTCCCAACTAATTCAGTTAAATTCAACTAACACCCCACAACACTGTAAATCCGGCACCCTTCAACACCACACAACTTCCTCCAAATTTAACTCCTTCCTAACCCAATCTACTACAATTCGAGAAATTTTACCAAAAGATAAAATCTTTGAGAATTAGAAACCAATTACCGCTTAAAAATCCGATCTTGTGAAAGTTTGGCACTTGGCTTGGAATTCTCCTTTGATGCACTTCTACCCAATCGGCCTTGCAATTCTTCAAATCTGAAACGAAAATCTCATTAGAATGAATATTACTTCTTAGAGTTGAAGCAAATTTGAAATTCTATGGAAAAATGATGAGATTAGATGAAGGAATTTGAAAAGGTGGCTAGGGTTCTATTGTGGAGAGGAGAAAAATTGAGTTGGAGAGTGAAGGATGCTGCGTCTGTGCCCTTATTTTTTTCAAAATTTTCTCTCGCTCGATCGATCGGAAAAATTCTCGATCGATCGAGCGAGCAGGCACAAAGTTTTTTTTAAAAATTGGGCGATCGATCGAGATTTTGTCTCGATCGATCGCCAGCAGCAGCAAACAAATTTTAAAATTTTTCTTTTTATCTTTCTCTCGGATTGCCTCGCCTACAACCAACTTGCTCTTGCTTACACACCTGCAATAGAAAATACACGAATTCATTCCCAGATAAACTCAAAACAAACAAACTAACAAAAACACATCAAAACAAGAAATCAAAAACAAAACTCAAGGAAGGAAAACAGAAGTTCTTAATTTATAGTCCCAAGCTGGACTGTCACCTCCTCGTCTTCTCAATTTGATGGCTCCTTCGGATTCTTTACAGAATCACTCGGGAGCGTACCTTGCGTCCTCCCAGATATCAACGTGGCCAATTGCCCTATCTGCACTTCCAAATTTTTAATAGATGCATCCTGATTCTGCATCCTCACCTCCGTTGATGAAATCAGCTTTGCCATCAATTCCTCCATACTCGGCTTTTGTGTGAACCCGGCCTGCGGTTGAGGGTTCAACACATTTTCTTGATTCGACCACCTCAAATTCGGGTGGTTCCTCCATGGTTGGTTGTAATTCGAGTAGGAATTATTGGGTGGCCTGTTACCTACAAAATTAACAGCCTCAACAGATTGGTTAAATTGATTACCTGCCTGGCACTCGATGCTAGGATGACCGCCTCCACACAGCTCACAGAAGATCGCTTGAGCTTGCATTGCTGCTGCTCCCATGCTGTCAATCTTCCGGTTCATGGCTTCTAATTGAGCCGAAAGAGCAGTGATCTCGTCCACTTGATGGACTCCCATTGGTTTCTGTGGCGTGCTCCTCTCGGATTGCCATTGGTAGCTGTTGCACGCCATTTCCTCCAACAAGCTATATGCTTCTTCCGGCGTCTTTCTCATTATGGATCCCCCAGATGCTGCATCAATCCTAGAACGGTTAGAAGAAAATAAACCGTTATAGAATGTTTGTACCTGCAGCCATATGGGTAGACCATGGTGTGGGCATCTCCTCAACAACTCCTTAAAACTATCCCACACTTCATACAAAGTCTCGGGGTCAAACTGACCAAAAGTCGTGATATCGTTCCGTATCTTTGCCGTCGGGGAAGGGGGAAAGTACTTTGACAAAAACGCCTTTGTCATCCCCTCCCATGTTGTTATAGAACCTGCAGGTAGAGAATTCAACCATGCCTTAGCTTTGTCTCGTAATGAAAGGGGAAAAGTATTAACCTGATGGCGTTGTCAGAGACACCATTGTGTTTGAATGTGTCACAAATCTCCAAAAAGTTGGAGATGTGATTATTCAGATCATCTGTAGCTGCTCCCCCGAACATAACCGAGTGCTGAATCATTTGTATGATTGCCGGCTTGATCTCAAAATTGTTTGCTTGAATCGTCGGCCTTGTAATACTCGACAACGATCCATGAAATGCTGGTTGCGCAAAGTCCATCATCGATCTAGGGTGCTGTGCTTCGTTATTATCAGCCATTGCTCGAGCTTCTTGTAATCGCCTAAGTAAAGTTCTTTCTATCTCCGGATCGAAAGGCTCGAGAATGGGCTCCTCTCTTCTGAGCATGCACTAGAGAAACGGTTCCTGTACAAAATAGACAAAAGGAGACAACAAAATACACAAAGTTATTCACAAAGATCAACAAAAGAAAACAAAGAAAGAAAATCAAAAACGCAATAATAAAAGAATTAGCTAAATTACAATTAACTAATCTCGTATGATATTATAGAGATTAGTCCCCGGCAACCCCGCCAAAACTTGACCGCTTTATTTTTAAACAAAAGATATTTCAAAGAATGGTTTGAAGCGATTCTACCGCAAGTGCACGGTATGGTCTGATATGGTGTGTTTTTTTTTAAATGAATCAAGCTTCCCGCTTAAAAGCCCTCCAAAATCACGATAAGAAAGGAAAATAAAATCTTCAGGATTTTGCGTCTCGATCGATCGGAAGGTTTTCTCGATTGATCGGCGCACTGTTCATGCCAGCTTTTGAATCTCACTGTCTCGCTCGATCGATCGAGATTTTCCACCGATCGATCGAGAATTTGAAAAAATCAGCTCCGAAGTTACTGCCTCGCTCGATCGATCGAGATTTCCACCGATCGATCGAGACTTGAAAATCTTTGATGCTCAACTCTCTGCCTGGCTCGATCGATCGAGATTCCGAAAATTTCATTTCCTCAATTTCAGTTCTTTTTCGCCTCGATTTCGCCCGTTATCTTCATATTGGCTCATTTCTTCCACTTCGGATCTATTTTCCTGAAACAAACGAAATAAACACCAAAAAGCATAATATCATCCAGGAAAAAGAACAGAAAGTAGGAAGAATTTACAGTTAAAAACACTCAAAATCTAAGCCTATCAATGATGCCCTCCAGGGAGTGTCTTTTAATATTCATAGCATTTACTTGTGCATATTATGAACTGTAATATTGTGCTTATTGGATTTGGGATATTGTTATGCTCACCCCGTGTAGGGGCTGTCTCTGTTGGGGCAGGTGATTAGGTACATCGATGGTTTTGGAGTTGAGATCGAGCTATGGATTGGAGGTGCTTCTAGGATCGAAGTACCAGTGACGGTATTGAGCACCCTGTTTTATACATTTTATACGCACATACTTATTTGATGCTCGCATGTGAGCGCTATTATGTGTATATCGTATGTATAAAAAGGCAAGGTCATTTCTCTCTTCATTTATGAGTTGCATGCAATTAGTTATTGAATTGCTAAATGAACTGAGAACATGTTAGTGTATTATAATGGTGAATGATATGTATGTGGACTTGGTTGGGGGGGGGGGGGGCGGAATTAGACATTATATGGAATAATGTAAAGAATTTTATAATTGGCATGACTTGCTATGATGACAAGTGGTAGTTCCCCTATATGTATGATTACATGCACTAAATGCTTGGGTTAATACACTAATAACGGGTTAAGGGCAAGGGTGTCCTTATATTAGTGGTATCAGAGCAGTGGTTTGCTCTTTGGGGCAGTTGAGGGCCTAGGAACATGCTGATTGGAATTGTTAGCACATATTTATGCATGGTGGTAGTTAGTGTTGTGTGACACAGCTATTTGCTTATGTGCTTTTATGATATGGAATGTGGTATTGCTAACCATGGTGGTTGCCGGATCATATGGAATACGATGAGATGAGATTGATGGGAACGGTTAGCACTGGATATAAAAGTGTTAAAGAAGTTGATGTCGTAGGAAAATAAGGAAATGAGAAACATGATACGTTGTCTAAGGACAGAAATGGTGGATAACAGACAGTGGAATATTCTGGTATGATTTCCATATGATTATGAGATTTCAATTGATATTGAGCATGCAAATGTATTGCAATTAGAGTCCTGCTACGGGTATATCTGTGATATCCCCGAAATAATTATATGCAATTTGGGCATTAATTGTGTTCATATGATTAATTATGGTGGTAATTAATTATGTGCTGGATTTATTTATCATGATTGAAATGCTTAGTCACAAGGTAGGCGTGACCGGGAATGCATTTCGGGGTGCATGTGATGCATGTCGGATAATTGGGTGTTTTTAATGACTTACATGTGTTGGTAGTCATTTATTGGTAAAACATGCATTTATTTGAGATTGTGGAGCATTGTGATGTAATGCTTTTAAAATATCATGTTGGGGTGTTTTATACACCATGGTATTGTGGAATGCATTTTATTTTAAACAACACACTTTATACCCCCCAAACCCCACCATACCTTCACTTTTTAACTTTCCCAAATTTCACCTCCCAAACCCTTCCTTCTCTTCATTTTCGTTTTTGTGCAAAAAGGTGGAGAGAAATCCTTCCAAAAATTTGATTTGTGAAGTTTATTGGGAGATTTGGAGTCCCCAAGAGGTATGGATACCTCCTTATTGTTTTTGTTGTGTTTGGTTTGGATTTGTGGTGGTGGTTTGAAGGGTTTTGAAAGGGGTTTGTTTGAGTAGGTATTATTTTGGTTGGGTGTTGAAGTTACGAGTATATGAGGGTGTTTATTAAAGGTTTTTAGTGATTTGGTATGGTTGATGTTTTAATATTTGAGTTGTTTGAGTTGGGGAAGGAGAAGGATGAATAGTGCCCAAAAATCGGGTGTACAGGACCCGGCGATCGATCGGCACTTTCCACCGATCGATCGCGAGCTGCAGGGGAGAAGGCAGAAGCCTTCAGCGATCGATCGCGAGTTTGGCGCGATCGATCGGCGTAAACTCGGCGATCGATCGCGAATTGGATTTTTTTGTTGAATGAGGCAGTGTAGTCTCGCGATTGATCGGGGCTATATGGAGATCGATCGCGAGACACCAAAATGGGTGTTTTTGATTATTTTGTGTGATTTTTGGTATTGGACTATTATTGGGTTCTAATATTGATTTGTATGAATGCGTAGAACCATCCCAGGTGGCAACACAACCAAGGAAGTGATGTCCTACCACATCCTACATTTTGGAAAGGTACGTAGAAGACGTACGGGCACCCAACGGTACATGTATCTAATATACTCATTGTTTATGCATTGTGGATGCGAGTATATATGGAATTATGCATTGTGGATGCAAATACATGTTGAATTATGCATGATGATTGTATATGCATATGATGGTTATTGGTGCACATCCCATGAGTCGTGGTCATCCCTTGATGATTTTAATGCTTGCCGCTATTTGATTTGTTGCCGCTAAATGTGAAGCGAGGGGTGGGAGCGCCGCATGTCACATTTAAGCGTGGTTATCATATGGGGCGAGGAAAGAATATTTGCAGCTCAATGTGAAGCGAGGGGTGGGAGCGCCGCATGTCCATTGAAGCGAGGTTATTCTATGCCGCCGATATGAAAAGCGAGGGGCATTAAAATACATTGTGATGAACAGACTAGGGATTGGTGATTGGTATTTGGTGATGATGAAATGGTATTATGTCATGACATGTGTAGACCATTAAATAATCTATTGATTATACTCATGAGTTATGGTACAGGGACAACCAAACTGGAAGCGTTTAAAATGCATGGGAAAAACAAGAAGTGTTTTATTGTGATTTATGCATTTACGCCTTATATTCATATTGTGTTGAATATGAATGATATTATTGCTCATGTTTGGGGGTTGTCCTTGTAGATACCTTTTTGCATGAAAAAGGGGCTAAAGCGGGTTGAGGCGGTGAGCTTGTGAAGAACACTTTTGGTAGATGAAGGACAGGATTACTTTTGTATAGTGTCTACTCTAGGAGTAGTGTAAAGCTATAGTTAATACATTCATTTGATTGGGAATGTAACTAATCCATTTGATAGTCCTTATTTTTGGCATGTAATTTTTAAAGCTCATAGTCTCAACACGATCATTTTACTCTGATAATATATGTTAGCTCTAATTATGCCTTTAATCCGCACTTAAGGAACTAGGGTCCTTACATTAGTGGTATCAGAGCAGTGGTTAGAGAACCCGGGAACGAGTGAAGGGTAGCCTTAGCATGATTGGCTAGGTGCTTACATTTGAAGCATGTTTATGCATGTGGTGCATATTGTTGTATATACTATTATACTAACATGCTTATTATCATTCCTGTTATCTAACGGCATAACATATATATTTGTTTTGGAATTGTTGTTAACCTTTGTGTTACAGCATTACTGCTATGAACGCGGGGAACCTTAATGAAGAGGTTGGTGATGTTGGGAGCGTGAACGCTAGTATTGGTCAGGCAAACCCTCTACCTCCACCAGCTGTAGGCATGGAACCAGTGGCTCAGTTATTACTTCCTGGTGAGATCAGTTTGACTGAGTTTCTGTCTTACCACCAACCCCGGTTTGAGGGGACAGAATCAGGAGAGGAGGCTGAGGAGTGGCTAGAAAGGCTTGAACAGATATTTGTATCGACTCCTTGTGCTGTTACAATATGGCTGAGGCTGGCGGAGTTCCAGTTGGCAAAGAAACCTTCCATGTGGTGGAGGAGCACGGTAATGGAACTGAGAGCACAGGGTGCAGTGATCGATTGGACACTCTTCAGAACCCGGTTTCTGAACCGGTACTTCTCTGCGGCGGCGAGACAGACGAAGGAAGACGAGTTTGCAAGCTTGAAACAAGGGAGCATGTCAGTGTCAGACTATGCCATGCATTATTCCTCGTTGCTGAGGTATGTTCCACACATTGCCACCAATGGGCACGCAAAGATGAGAAACTTTATGAAGGGGTTACGACCGGAGCTCTTTGACCGGGTTATCACCAATAACCCCACTTCTTTTTATGATGCTCTCACAAGAGCAGAGCTTGCGGAGATTGGAGTTGGAGCCTATCCAAGTGCCGTACCCCCACAAGCACCACAACAGAGGCAAGCTACTGATAGCTTGAGGCCCTGAGGGGAGTCATTTAAACCTCGTGGTGCCTCTTCATCCTCACGGTTCAGTGGAAAGAAATCTTATGGTCAGAAGCCAGAGAACAAGAAGAACAATTGGTCAGCCAACCGAGGGCCTACACAAGGAAATAGATCGGGGGAGTTAAGTGCGGCAATTGTGGAGGGCCACATTCTTTGAGTAAGTGCCCTGCCTGTTATAGTTGTGGCAAGATGGGCCACATCTCTCGGTATTGCCCCACTCGGGGAGGACAGTCAGAGTTTCAGGGAAACATGCCGAGATTTGATGACAGGACAGTGCACCAGAGGCCGCAGGTGTATGCGCTGACTAGAGAGCAGGCCCAGGCAGCCCCAGAGGAGGTGATCGCCGGTACGTGTCATTTATTTACGTACCCTGCTTTTATTTTGATAGATACAGGTGCCTCCCACTCTTTTGTATCTGTGGGCTTTGTGGAGAGACACCATATGCGCACGTCTTCTTTACCCACGCCTCTCATGGTCTCGACACCCACTGGAAGAAATGTTGTTGCCGATCAGTTTATGGCAGATTGCCTCATTTATTTTGAGGGCAACGAGTTGAAGACAGACTTGATTGTGTTAGGCATGTCAGACTTCGACTGCATTGTGGGTATTGATATTCTGAACAGATATCAGGCAGTGGTGAATTGTCGGCAGAGAACAGTAAGGTTCAGATCTGATTCTGGAATACAGTGGACTTTTTATGGCAACGGTTCTCGTGCAAAGATTCCGTTGATTTCCGCAATCAAGATGACTCAATTGTTGGAACGTGGCCACACGGGCTATCTCATCTATGCCGTGGACACGTCTGGGAAGAATAAAGAATTGAGAGTTGAGGATATACCAGTGGTAGCAGAATTTACTGATGTTTTCCAAGAGGATATCCCAGGTTTCCCACCGGCTAGAGAAGTCAAGTTTGGGATCGAGTTATTACCGGGAACGTCCGCTATTTCTCGTGCCCCTTACAGGATGGCACCGGCGGAGTTGAGAGAATTGAAGGAACAGTTGCAGGATCTCCTTGACAAGGGATATATACGCCCGAGCGTATCGCCATGGGGCGCACCGGTCCTTTTTGTGAAAAAGAAGGATGGCTCGATGCGTTTGTGCATCGATTACCGGCAACTGAATAAAGCCACAGTGAAGAACAAGTATCCTCTCCCAAGGATTGATGATCTGTTTGATCAGTTGCAAGGTACCAGACTTTATAGCAAGATTGATTTGAGATCCGGGTATCACCAGATTCGAGTCAGGGAGGAGGATTTACAGAAGACAGCATTTCAGACTCGATATGGGCACTACGAGTTCTTAGTGATGTCGTTCGGCGTGACGAACGCCCCGGCTGTCTTTATGAGCTTGATGAATCGGGTGTTCCAACCCTATCTTGATCAGTTCGTCATTGTATTCATCGACGACATTCTCATCTACTCCCGGAGCGAGGAAGAGCACGTGAAACACTTGAGGATAGTACTCCAGATTCTCAGAGATCACCAGTTGTATGCCAAGCTCAGCAAGTGTGAATTTTGGTTGAGCAGTGTAGTGTTTCTGGGGCATGTCATATCTAGCAGCGGGATATCTGTGGATCCCAGGAAGATTGAAGCTGTGATGGAGTGGGCCGCACCCACTTCTGTGCCCGAGATTCGGAGTTTTCTTGGCTTGGCCGGTTATTATCGACGCTTTGTCGAGGGATTTTTGAAGATTGCCAAGCCGTTGACACAGTTGACCCAGAAGGGAGTACCATTCTTTTGGTCAGAAGCTTGTGAGGAGAACTTCCAGGAGTTGAAACACCGGTTGACGACGGCGCCGGTACTAGTGATTCCTACGGAAAACTCCAGGTTTGTTTTGTATACCGATGCATCACTTCAGGGCCTTGGGTGTGTACTGATGCAAGATAAGCATGTGGTGGCTTATGCATCGAGGCAGTTGAAGTCGCATGAGACTAGATACCCAGTCCACGACTTGGAATTGGCGGCTATCATCTTCGCCCTGAAAATTTGGAGACATTACTTGTATGGTACTTCGTTTACCATATACACGGATCACAAGAGCCTCAAGTTTTTATTCACTCAGGCGGAGCTGAACATGAGGCAGAGAAGGTGGATGGACTTACTCAAGGACTATGATTGTGAGATTGAGTACCATCCCGGAAAAGCTAATTTGACAGCAGACGCTTTGAGCCGGAAAGTGAGGAGTTCTGCTGAGGATGTCATCCATTTGTCGGCTATGATGACCTCCTATTGCCATCTAGGCTATGATTTCGACATAGATGCATCACCTGTGCATGTATCGACCTTGTTAGCTGAGCCAGATATCTATGAGAACATCAGGAGAGCTCAGAAGTCAGATGATGAGGTTCAGAGATGGTTATCTTTAGTACATCTTGGTCAACCAACAAAATTCAGAGTGGCCGATGACGGATCCTTGAGGTTGGGTAACTGTTGGGTGGTTCTGAGTACGCCGGAGTTGAATAAAGGGATCTTGGAATGAGCTCATAGTAGTAGACTTAGCATCCACCCAGGGGGAAGAAGATGTATAAAGATCTGCGTGATCAGTTCTGGCGGAAAAGAATGAATAGTGATGTCGTCGCTTTTGTTAAGAGGTGCTTGATCTGCCAGCAGGTTAAGGCATCGAGACAGAGACCTGGCGGCGAGTTAAAAAGCTTGGAGATACCGAAGTGGAAGTGGGAACACATTTCCATGAACTTCGTGACTCACCTGCCGAGGAGTGCTTCGGGTTTTGATGCTATTTGGGTGATTGTGGATCGATTGACTAAGGTAGCTCATTTCATCCCCTATAGCATGACCTTCACCTTTTTGAGGATGGCGCAGTTGTATATTCGAGATGTGGTGAGATTGCATGGGATCCCCATTTCCATAGTGTCGGATCGAGATCCACGATTCACATCTCATTTTTGGGAGGGTCTTCAGTCAGCCTTGGGAACTGAAGTTAGATTGAGCACTGCTTATCATCCTCAGACGGATGGCCAGACCGAGCGTACTATCCAAACGCTCGAGGACATGTTGAGGGCTTGTGTATTGGAGTTCGATGTTTCTTGGCAAGATTCAGTGGCATTGGTAGAATTCTCCTATAATAATAGCTACCAAGCGAGCATTCAGATGGCTCCTTTTGAGGCCCTTTATGGTAGACAGTGTAGATCACCCTTGTGTTGGGATGATTTGGACCGCAAATCGGTCGGAGGACAGGAGTTGATCCGAGAAATGGAAGAAAAGATAAAGTTGATAAGGCAGAAAGTGAAAGCATCCCAGGACAGACAGGCAGCTTATGCGAATAAACGGCGGAGACCGTTGGAATTTCAGTTGGGAGATAAGGTCTTTTTGAAGATCTCGCCTTTCAGAGGCGTTGTGCGATTTGGGATGCGCGGAAACTTTCTCCTAGGTATGTTGGACCGTACGAGATTTTGCAGCGCATTGGCACCTTAGCTTACCGACTGGCTTTGCCACCTTCTTTATCTGGTATACATGATGTGTTTCATGTATCGATGTTGCGGAAGTATGAGCCGGATCCATCTCATGTGTTACAGCCTTCCGAGGTCCAGTTGGAATCCGATGTGTCTTATGTGAAACGGCCTGTTAGAATTATGGATCGAGCAGACCGTAGACTTCGGAACAAAGTGATACCTATGATCAAGGTTCAGTGGGATCGCAGGGGTGTCGAGGAGGCTACGTGGGAGACGGAGCGGCATATGGTGCAGCACTACCCGGAACTATTCTCTGTTATGTAAGTATGTTTAGTTTCCTTATGGGGTAAGTGCATGTGATTTCGAGGACGAAATCTTATAAGTAGGGGAGTATTGTGATATCCCTGAAATAATTATATGCAATTTGGGCATTAATTGTGTTTATATGATTAATTATGGTGGTAATTAATTATGTGCTGGATTTATTTATCATGATTGAAATGCTTAGTCACAAGGTAGGCGTGACCGGGAATGCATTTCGGGGTGCATGTGATGCATGTTCGATAATTGGGTGTTTTTAATGACTTACATGTGTTGGTAGTCATTTATTGGTAAAACATGCATTTATTTGAGATTGTGGAGCATTGTGATGTAATGCTTTTAAAATATCATGTTGGGGTGTTTTATACACTATGGTATTGTGGAATGCATTTTATTTTAAACAACCCACTTTATACCCCCCAAACCCCACCATACCTTCACTTTTTAACTTTCCCAAATTTCACCTCCCAAACCCTTACTTCTCTTCATTTTCGTTTTTGTGCAAAAAGGTGGAGAGAATCCTTCCAAAAATTTGATTTGTGAAGTTTATTGGGAGATTTGGAGTCCCCAAGAGGTATGGATACCTCCTTATTGTTTTTGTTGTGTTTGGTTTGGATTTGTGGTGGTTTTGAAGGGTTTTGAAAGGGGTTTGTTTGAGTAGGTATTATTTTGGTTGTGTGTTGAAGTTAAGAGTATATGAGGGTGTTTATTAAAGGTTTTTAGTGATTTGGTATGGTTGATGTTTTAATATTTGAGTTGTTTGAGTTGGGGAAGGAGAAGGATGAATAGTGCCCAAAACTCGGGTGTACAGGACTCGACGATCGATCGGCACTTTCCACCGATCGATCGCGAGCTGCAGGGGAGAAGGCAGAAGCCTTCAGCGATCAATCGCGAGTTTGGCGCGATCGATCGGCGTAAACTCGGCGATCGATCGCGAATTGGATTTTTTGTTGAACGAGGCAGTGTAGTCTCGCGATCGATCGGGGCTATATGGAGATCGATCGCGAGTTTGGCGCGATCAATCGGCGAGGTCGCGATCGATCGGCGCAAACTCGGCGATCGATCGCGAATTGGATTTTTTTGTTGAACGAGGCAGTGTAGTCTCGCGATCGATCGGGGCTATATGGAGATCGATCGCGAGACACCAAAATGGGTGTTTTTGATTATTTTGTGGGATTTTTGGTATCGGACTATTATTGAGTTCTAATATTGATTTGTATGAATGTGTAGAACCATCGCAGGTGGCAACACAGCCAAGGAAGTGAAGTCCTACCACATCCTACATTTTGGAAAGGTACGTAGAAGGCGTACGGGCACCCAACGGTACATGTATCTAATATACTCATTGTTTATGCATTGTGGATGCGAGTATATATGGAATTATGCATTGTGGATGCAAATACATGTTGAATTATGCATGCTGATTGTATATGCATATGATGGTTATTGGTGCACATCGCATGAGTCGTGGTCATCCCTTGATGATTTTAATGCTTGCCGATATTTGATTTGTTGCCGCTAAATGTGAAGCGAGGGGTGGGAGCGCCGCATGTCACATTTAAGCGTGGTTATCATATGAGGCGAGGAAAGAATATTTGCCGCTCAATGTGAAGCAAGGGGTCCATGGGAGCGCCGCATGTCCATTGAAGCGAGGTTATTCTATGCCACCGATATGAAAAGCGAGGGGCATTAAAATACATTGTGATGAATAGACTAGGGATTGGTGATTGGTATTTGGTGATGATGAAATGGTATTATGTCATGACATGTGTAGACCATTAAATAATCTATTGATTATACTCATGAGTTATGGTACAGGGACAACCAAACTGGAAGCGTTTAAAATGCATGGGAAAAACAGGAAGTGTTTTATTATGATTTATGCATTTACGTCTTATATTCATATTGTGTTGAATATGAATGATATTATTGCTCATGTTTGGGGGTTGTCATTGTAGGTACTTTTTGGCATGAAAAAGGGGCTAAAGCGGGTTGAGGCGGTGAGCTTGTGAAGAACACTTTTGGTAGATGAAGTACATGATTACTTTTGTATAGTGTCTACTCTAGGAGTAGTGTAAAGCTATAGTTAATACATTCATTTGATTGGGAATGTAACTAATCCATTTGATAGTCCTTATTTTTGGCATGTAATTCTTAAAGCTCATAGTCTCAACACGATCATTTTACTCTGATAATATATGTTAGCTCTAATTATGCATTTAATCCGCACTTAAGGAACTAGGGTCCTTACAATATCACCAGCGATGGATCATAATATTTGCCGCTCATATGTCGAAGCGATGGTTAATGCCGCTGTCATATCATAGCGAGGGATATTATTGAGCCGCCGATATAACGTAGTAGGATTTGTGGACTATTGTAAGGGGTCACCTCTTGTGCGTACGGGGCATGTGGTACGTGCATGGGAGTACCTCTTGGGCATGCGGAACAAAGTGATAAATTTTTTATTATGCCGTTGTCACGTCGAAGCGATGATATCATCGTCATGTCGAAGCGATGATACCGCTATCGTGTCGAAACGATGATACATGCCGCTTTCACGTCGAATCGATGATGCCGCTGTCATGACGTAGTGACGAGATCGGGAACAAAGTGCTGCATGTAATGTGAGCCACCTCTTGGGTCTGAAAGGAACAAAGTGCTACATGCATGTGAGTACCTCTTGAGTCCATGATTGTTCCGCTGATTAGATGGCGATGGGTTCTGCCACCGGGTATTCATCTAGCGATGGTTCATTCCGATATTCTATTGGCGATGGTTTATGCCGCCGGGTATTCATATAGGGATGGTTCATTCCGCTATTCTATTGGCGATGGTTCATTCCGCTATTATATTGGCGAGGCCGGGTATCTATATAGCGATGGTTTATTCCGCTAGTCCTATGACGATGGTTCATGCCGCCGGATATATATGGCGATGGTTCATGCCGCCGGATGTATGTAGCGATGTTTCATTCCGCTGATTCTATAGCGATGTTTTATGCCGCTGATTCTATGGCGAGGGATCATGCCGCTGATTTTATAGCAATGGGTTATGCCGCTATCTACGTAGCATGGGATTGTGCCACCCACGATCTATGGGTGTTGATTATGTACCGCTATTGGACGACGGAGACAGGTATGCCTCTATCTTATTAGCGATGAGTTATGGTATATTGCTGTTTTGTTAGCATTATTGTGGATGTCATGCGTTGATATACATATACCATCATGTGGTTGACGATGAAATTATGGATGTCGTGTATCGACATATACCGTCACGTGTTTGACGATGAGATTGTGAATGTCAGGTGTTGACATGTACCGTCACGAGTTGACGATGTTATTTTGGATGTCACATGTTGACATGTACCGTCAATGGATGACGATGACATAGTGGATATTGCATGTAGATGTGTAGCGTCGTTTCGTTGGATAATACATTTATGTATTAAGTCATATGTTTTGAGTGCAATGGCGAGCACAGGGTAGTGTTTGGATCACTAGTTGGCGAGACCATTATGCCGAGCAGGTTGCTCGAAGAATTATTGGATGCGCTGTACAGGTGAGTGTACCGCATCATGCATTTGAGGTAAATATTTTACGAGTAGTGGTACCTTTGGGTATACTCACTGGGATGGCTATGGCCAAGTGATTGTTAGTAGGAGTAGTTATTGAGGAAACTACTCGCTCTTATCGATGTGACGTGTGGTAGACATGGTCACACCCACCCATGAGGGTGTGGATTAAATCCTGATGGGTAAAATTGCCTTGTGAATGAGTAAGGACACTGGAATGTCCTTTGTGCATTGGTATTAGAGAAATATTGGGTGATGACCCATTACTCTAATGGATGTTACGGTATGGTGTACCGGGATGGAACGTATGATACGTTGGTAGGTTTGATATAAAAATAAGGAGGCAGTGGTTTGCTAGCCAGGTGTTGTTGCAGTGATATAGTGTGCTTGTTGTAGCCATTATACTGCTCGTTGGAACCGAGTTGGTAAATCGTATAATGATATGATGAGGGTTTTAGTGGACTCTTGTAGTCACTTTGTGGCTTCAGGTTTGAGGCAGGAAATACCTCAGGGGACATTTATACGTCAAATATTTTTAGGGACATGTATCTGGACAACTCGATTTTCTTGGGAATACCAACGTGAGTATCGACAAGTCGTTGTTAGCTCTGGTTGAGCATCTTTGCATATGGAGTGCAACGGGAAACACAATCTGAATTGTGTAATATAGTTAGTGGGGTGACACTACTATGTTGATTGTATCTCTTGGAGAGATTTGGATATACTGTCATGGAGACAGCTGGTATCGGTCGTGGGTTGATTATGAATCAGCCATGGTAAGCATTACCTGTGTTGGACTGAGTAATGGCTTTATATCTTCCGAGAGACGTACGAGTAGGCGTCTCCGGGGAAATGCTCGAAATTGTGAAGTACTATAGTATTAGTACATAGCATTGTTAGAGGGAGCATACGTTGTGTATATGGATTTCGATTTGGTAATAGTGGCATTGATGCACTATTCTAGACCAGTTGTGTATTTATTGGTTTTGGGATATATTTCGGTATAAAGATATCCATTTTTCCGAACGGTGATTTGAGGTTGGAGGGTCATGGATTCATGACACTTCCCTTATGAGGAAAGCGGTATATTTATATACCTACCGGTTGGGAATCTTTGGGAGACTCGATAAGTCGGTTTGAGTGGTGTTGATGTTGGAATCGCACCATTGGTCATTGGTTCATCAATCACCATTCTCCACGATGTGAGAGTAACTGAGGATTGACAGTTGTATTTGGGACTGGTGGGTATGACTGGTGATACCCGAGTCGTTTGCATTGCATGTTCATGTGGTATTGGTGCTTAGGCATGTACACCGGTGTGTTTATACGAATGCCAGCATTTTCTTACTACTTGTTGAGCATCGGTTTAGTATGCTTGGATGAATGAATCTCCGGCGAGAGATTGCGGCACCTTGAAATTGGTGATCTCGATGGCACGATGTATTCTGAAGAATGATCGTGAGGTCTGGTTGACTCCCTCTGTGGAGGGAATTGTCGTGTTTAGGGGTCATGGTAATCCTTGCTGGTAAATTCGATAGCCTCCCTGTGGTAGGATTGTTGAATCCTAGGGTAAACGAGGGATGGCCAGAATTTGGATTGGTTAAGTGTCGTGGTTGACACGTGTGGCGGGAATGCAATTGATTGTTCTTGAATGTCTTTTCGAGAACTTGAGACCTTTTGGAGTCTCGATGGTGTATTTGGACCAAGATATGATTCTTGGAACACACGGATGTAGACATTTTTGGAGATGTGTTTTGTGTTGATCGGCCGTGTTGTTGTCCAATCCGTGTTGCAATGTGGTGAAACTACTCCTTTGACGGAAATGGTTTTGGAAAGCGAAAACGGGTGGGGTTTAGGTACACTGTTGTGTACTGGTGGTTCTTTTGTAACGATGTATGTTTGACATCATTGGCTAAATCGTAGAGATATCTTGAAGGCGATATACATTAAGGGAATCACGAATGATTCGGTTGGTTAGCAGTTAGGGTTGACTGACTGCTTTTGGGTGGTTAGCAACGGGGCATGCTGACGTTCTGTGTGATTGTGATGGTTTGGGAGTTCTACTCCGTTCCAGAGTTTTGGTTCAAGGTCGGTATCCTCGCGGTTGGTGGTGTGTTCATGACTCGACGTTGTAGATCCGTTGGGATTGTGTGATCTCGGCAATACGCGGAGTACGCCTGAGCAAATTTCGAGGATGATATTTTTAGTGGGAGATAATTGTGATGCCCGGGGATTAATGGTTGTTAATCACGGTGTGGTAATAATCCTTAATGGATTTTAATTGTGGCAATTATGAATTAATTACGGTGCTGGAACATCAGAGGATGTTAAATCGGGTATTTTGGATCGTTGGATCCAAGGTTGAGATTGTGTTCTCACCGTAGTAGTGAAATCCTTGGAATTTGGTTTTTGGTGGGATCTGGGGTCCGGAGTACTTCTGGGGAGTGTAGTGGAGGACTTTGTATGGGCTGGTAATGGAAATAGAGATCGTGAGGTAATTACTGAAAACATATGATTTTTATGAGTCATGATGTATTTGTGGAGGGGTTGGTATTTGGAGTTTTGGTACTATATATACCAGTAGACTCGGTATTCCGTCATTGCACGGATTCTCTCTCTCTCTCCCTCTCTCTACGCCCAACCCTTCCCCCATTTTCCTCTTTCTCCTTGGAGGAGAATTGTTTGGTAGCCTTGCTCGGGAGCCGGATT
>CAJQUN010002478.1:0-26196 GCA_907163345.1 Haberlea rhodopensis | reverse complement strand
TTCTTCTATGTTGAGGCACAGTTTGCGATTTTGTACATTCTTCAGCTGAATTTGATATCAAGAAAATTGGAGCGAAAAGGCTCAATAAGTGCGGAAGTTCTATCACAGTTAGGTGTGGTTTTATTGATCTTAACTTATTTTACTGGTTCAGATAATCACATCATTCAATCTGTTTTTTTCAAGCACTATTTCCTGTCTTCCCATTGCCTTATGATTTATGTTTGTTAACGTGGATCTAAAATCTTGTAGGGTTTCTTGAAAGTGATAGTTCTTGGGACTTCCTGCAAATTGCGCTACTTGCATGCTTTTGTGCGATCCATAACCGTGGCTTTGAAATGTTGTTCTCGTTTCTGCAATTGTTCGACACACGCCTTGTCATCCAATTGGATTTAGCATTCTGAGAGCTGTTTAAATAAATCAGTGCTTTTATCTGTATATGCTTCCTCCAACATCAGAGATGACTGCGAGAATTCTTCAGACGGTACGATAGCACTACCCAAGGATAATCTGCCTGATTTGGATGAGTTGGATCATATTGGGCTACAAATTAATTCAAATAACTTATGAACTAGCACCTAGTATAAGGAATTGAAAAATACTCTTGAAGAATTCTCTTTTAAAAATTGTTCTAAAATGATTCAACACTTTGTTGTTCCCAGCTTCATTCCTTTTCTACACAGAAGTAAAGAATTGATGATGATTGCTGTTTAGACATTATGAAATTATTCTGCTCTCAAGTATTGTTTGTTTACATTACCCAGCCTAACCCATTGTCCATCTTCCAGAGAGAAAGGTAGCTCTGTATCTCGGTGCAGTTGAGAAGAAGTTCTTATCCATGTACAGATCATTTGGAACCTACATTTCTTTTCTCACCATTCTTCTTGCGGTCTATACTGTGAGACCTAATTATACATCATTTGGGTACATTTTTCTGCTCCTTGTCTGGATCATTGGAAGACAGCTTGTTGAGAAGACAAAGAGTCGTCTATGGTTTCCACTCAAAGTTTATGCTATCTCAGTTTCATTTTCATTTATATTTTAAGCATATTCCCAACTTTTGAGGCATGGATCTCCACAAAAGTTGATCTTAGTGTATGCTTTGGTTATGATACTGAAGCCCCTTTGTTAGGAAATCTTTGGGAGTCTCTAGCAATTATGATTGTCATGCAACTTTATAGCTATGAAAGAAGACGAAGCAAAAAAATAAAACCAGAAGATCCTAATCCATTGCAATCGGGGATACTGGGGTTCGCCAAACGTTTTCTGATCTGGCATGGTCAAAAGATTTTACATATTGCGCTATTCTATGCTTCACTATGCCCAATAAGTGCATTTGGCTTCTTGTATCTTCTTGGTCTTGTCTTCTGTTCAGCTTTGCCTAAAGCTTCCAGAATCCCGTCCAAATTATTCTTAATTTACAGGATTTCTGGTGGAGGCTGAATATCTCTATCAGATGTGGGGTAAGCAGGCTAGAATGTTTCCTGGACAAAAGCATTATGATTGGTCACTCCTTTTAGGTTTACATGTGTATAGACCAAGTTTCGAGGGCCTAGAAGCAGGCTTGAGGGCAAAAATTTTGGTGGTTGCTGCATGTACGCTTCAGTATAATGTTTTTCACTGGTTGGAAAAAATGCCTGGTTCTCTTCTTAATTGCAGATCTGAGGAACCTTGCCCTTTATTCTTTTCACCAGAAGATGCTTTGCTTGTTGTATCAACTTCTAATGTGGATGAACAGACCTTTGTGGAATCCAGTGAACTGTCTGCACGGAATCATGATTTTTCTACCAGTAGAGGCACTGAGGATCACGACAACAGAAAATATTTATTTGGGTATTTTGGGGGAAGCATGAAAGATAGCCACAAATGGAATAAGAAAAGGATTTTGCATTGAGGCAGGATAGGTTCGAAATGCGAGAAGACAACCTTAAAAGTTTATTTAAAGTTTTGGATGGAAAACATGTTCAACCTTTTTGGCCTTGAGATCAACATGATAGCGCTATTACTTGCCAGTTTCGCTTTGTTAAATGCCATTTCTATGCTTTATATTGCTTGTCTCGCTACTTGTGTTCTATTGGCACGCCCTATCGTACGTAGATTGTGGCTGATCTTTGTCTTTCTGTTTGCTATTATTCTTCTTGTTGAATATATTGTGATGTGGAAAACTGTGACGCCTTTGAATCGCCATGTTTCTGCCGAGAGCGCTGCACGTTGCCATGATTGCTGGAAAAACTCATATCTATATTTCCAGTATTGTGAAAAATGTTGGCTGGGTATGTTTCTCACTTTTGTTAATTGCTTCTTAGAAGAAAATTACTCTGCCATTTCTTCATTCATGCATGAATTGCTAAGGATCCAACATTGATTCCCTCATATGTGTCAGTGGGAAATATGACCATAGTGACTAGGATGGATATCTCGTATTCGAAAACTAGCAGTTCGCTCTGTTAGTCCTCCAGGACCTAAATAACTCATATTTCGCCCATGAACTATTTGTGTCGATGGATTAGTTTGTTCTAAAACTTGAGGTAAGGGTGTTAAACCAAAAAAAAATACGATACAATGGTGTTGAGAACCAAGTTTATTCTTATCTCATTTAAATGGAGAGTTTGTGGAATGTTGCCATCCAGCATTTTCATTTGACAATCTTTATGTTGGGATGTGCTCCTTAACTGAAGTTAAATTTTACATTTTATGGTCTAGAGCTCCAATAATCAAATGTTGTGATAATGGTTGCCAAAGGGATTGCAGAAAGTAACTTGTAGCAAGAGTGTGAAAACCCATGGCAGTACTATCTATAAGTCCTTCGATATTCTGCCTTTTGCACCTTGGTACATCTTATGATCTTAGAAAAGCTTCTGGTTGGGCATTTACTTATATATTCCAAACTAAGGCTCCTTTCCCTGAAAACAGAGAGATGCCTCAGCTTCACATTTACTGTCAAATCCTGTTCTCACTTCCACTGTTATCAGTTCTTGTTTTTCTCTGGCAGGTCTTACCGTTGACGATCCTCGAATGCTCATCAGTTATTATGCTGTTTTCATGGTGGCATGCTTTAAAGTCCGTGCAGACCTTGCCTCCTGTTTTCGGGGTCGTTTACATATTACAAAATGGCTTCTCACCGTAAGAATGCTATAGCTTCGCAAATCTATCTTTTGAAACCAAAAGCTTGTGGACGTTTTTGGACTATTTGAGGGTTTACTGCTATTGTCATTTGTTGGATCTAGTTCTTGCTTCCATCTTAATTACAGGAACCCTGGAGTATGACATTTTACACCTTGGGTACCTCGGCTTTGCTCTTGTTTTCTTCCGTTTGAGACCTACCATACTAAAGAAGAAAAATAAGATCTTCAAGTATTTGCGAATGTACAACTTTGCCGTTATTGTTCTCTCTCTGGCTTATCAATCTCCCTTTGTTGGTGATTTTAATGCAGAAAAGTGTGAAACAATTGATTATATATATGAGGTCATTGGATTCTATAAATATGATTATGGGTTTCGGATTACCTCAAGATCTGCTTTAGTCGAGATTATCATTTTTTTCTGGTATCACTTCAATCATATATGTTCTCCTCGTCGGAATTTGATTATGTCTTTCGGTACCTTGAAGCTGAACAGATTGGTGCAATTGTCCGAGAGCAAGAGAAGAAAGCTGCTTGGAAAATTGAACAATTGCATCATATTCGCAAATCTGAGGAGGAGAAACTTCAGCGTAACTTACAAGTGGAGAAGATGAAATCTGAGATGCTCAATCTACAAATTCAGCTCCACAGTATGAATTCCTTGACTGCTGACTACGCTTCACCTGTTAATGAAGGATTGAGAAGAAGGAAGACTGTTTCACTTAATCAGAGAGATACCTGCAAACTTGCGGAACAAGATGACAACATCAATTCTGTTTTCCTTCCAATACGTGTGAATCTCCGATTAGCTCAAGACCAGAGAGTCCATTTGCAGCAGATTTCACAATGTACCCCATAGATGCTTTTTTTGGTGAGATCTCAGAGCAAGAGGAGTGTGGTAGTTATAATGCTGCTAATGATTTGGATAAATTTAAAAAAGGTAAAACCCAATCCCAGGAAACCCTTTAGCTTCTGCTGTACAGTTGATAGGTGATGGTGTTCCCAAGTACAGTCAATTGGAAATCAGGCAGTTAACAGCCTCGTGAGCTTTTTAAATATTGCACCTCAAGATTCAGATTCAGATTCAAATGAGCCCTTATATATGGGAGGACTGTCTGATGAGAAACAAAGTTCTGACATTAAACATTCTCACTTGAATCGATCATCTTCTCTGCAGTCAGACAGGAGTAGAACTTCAGATTTTTCAAGTCTGCAGATTTGGCGGATAGTTCAACATATATGGTCCCAGATGAGATCTAATAATGATGTAGTGTGTTACTGTTGTTTTGTTCTTATTTCCTTTGGAACTTCAGTTTACTTTCTATGGTGTACTTGGGGCTTTGTTCCTTTATGCTCTGTGCGTAAATACTGGACCTGACTACATCTTCTGGGTTATAATGCTAATCTACACCGAAATATATGTATTGATTCAGTATCTATATCAAATCATGATCCAGCACTGTGGTTTCAGCATTCAGTCAGGCCTTCTGCGCGGGTTGGGGTTTCCAACGAAAAGAATAACATCGTCTTTTGTTATCAGTTTGCTACCTCTATTTTTAGTTTATTTATTTACTCTAATACAGTGTTCTATAACTGCTAAAGATGGTGAATGGTTTTCAACTGGATTTAATTACGGAAAAGGGGGGATACTTAATCAAAACGAGGTTCACTCATGTTCTAGCTGGGTGGAGAAAGCTATGAAATTTGTCCAATTTATGAAACAAATAGTTGAAATGATGGTTAGTAGCTGTTCTAGATACTGGAAATCTCTGACACAGGAAGCAGAATCTCCTCCATATTTTGTTCAATTGTCCATGGATGTCAAAGTATGGCCAGAGGATGGGATCCAACCAGAGAGGCTTGAATCTGGAATGAATCAGCTTCTGCAGCTTGTACATAATGAAAAGTGCAATAATGCAGTGCCTAATCGATGGAATTGTGCTAGCAAGGTTCAAGTTCAAAGTATTGAAAATAGTACTGAAAACAGCGATGTGGCGTTGGCTGTTTTTGAGGTTCTCTATGCCTCTCCTTTAAGAGAATGCACACCATCAAAAAATTATAAATCTCTAACTCCAGCAGCTGATGTAGCAAAAGAGATCCTTGAAGCTCAAAGCATGGGACTTGCTGAAAAAATTGGATTTCCATATCATTTACTCTCAGTAATTGGTGGCGGCAAGAGAGAAATTGATCTCTACGCATATATCTTTGGTGCTGATTTGACTGTTTTCTTTCTGGTTGCTATATTCTACCAATCTGTTATAAAGAATAGAAGTGAAATTCTGGAGTACTATCAACTTGAGGATCAATTTCCAAAAGAATTTGTATTTATTCTAATGGTGCGAGTATGCCTTTTTTCATCTTTTGATTACACATAAATGGATCTTTACTGTGGTGGGTTTTCTTGCATGCAGATAATTTTCTTCCTAATGATTGTTGATCGCATCATGTATCTATGCTCATTGGGGACAGGAAAGGTCATATTTTACCTTTTCAACCTCATCCTTTCCACTTATACTGTCACCGATTATGCTTGGAATATGGATACTTCTCAGAAAAATGCTGCTGGATTGGCTCTTCGAGCAATATATCTTACTAAAGCTGTTTCTCTGGCGCTGCAAGCCATGCAAATTCGATATGGTGTTCCCCACAAATGCACCTTGTATCGTCAGTTTCTAACAAGCAAAATTTCTCGCGTTAATTATCTTGGCCACAGGCTCTTTCGTGCTTTGCCTTTTTTGTACGAATTGCGATGCGTCCTTGATTGGTCTTGCACAACAACATCATTAACAATGTATGACTGGCTGAAGGTGAGTTCTTTGAGTTTCATATCGCAACTGCTCTAGGTACATGAATCTTTGATAACTGTATTGAGTGTATTCATTTATTTGGCGAATCATTTCCCATCCACAAGATTGAGATTACTTTAGAAAGCGATGTTTCTGTGTTTTCAGTTGGAAGACATAAACGCAAGCTTGTACCTTGTCAAGTGCGATAATGTACTGAACAGAGCTAAGCATAAACAAGGAGTGAAGCAGACCAAGATGACTAAGATATGCAATGGCATATGTTTGTTCTTCATATTAATATGTGTTATTTGGGCCCCTATGCTGGTAAGTAGCTCATGGATCAACTGTGCAAAAGAGTATAGGTTCTCTTCTTTTGAAAAGATACGGATGTGAATCACAAGCAAAAATCCCATTTTATTGGTGAATTTTGTAGCATTTATTTTCTTTTAGTATTTATTCAATGGTATCTGATAATTTAAATTAATCATTGATTTAATAAATTATATTGCTTGCTGTCAGAATCTCCTGAAATTATCATGTTCTAAAACTGGCAGTTGTTAAAAATCTGTCAACCGTAGGCCATAATTAAGTGTTGTATCGAAGCATGACATCCCTGCAAAAGCTGACAGAAAGCATACGTTTTATTATGAAACCAGACATGATAAGAATATAGCAAGGATTTCTATTTTCAGTGGAAGCTGATTATTCTCTTACAGATATACAGTAATGGTAATCCGACAAACATAGCAAATCCGATTAATGATGCAAGTTTTCAGTTTGATATCAAGACAGTAGGTGGAAGGTTGACTTTGTACCAGACAACTCTTTGTGAAAAACTTTCATGGAATGATTTCAGTGCAAATGTTGACGTTGATCCTGAAGGATATTTGAGCTCTTACAATGTGAATGACATTCAACTCGTTTGCTGTCAAGCTGATGCAAGTACTATGTGGCTTGTCCCTGATGTGGTTCAGAAACAGTTTATCAGTTCTCTTAACAGTAGTAGCATGGATATAAAATTTTCTTGGGTTCTTACTAGGGACCGGCCAAAAGAAAGGAAACGTGATGAAATATGAAAGAAGCGTCGATCCATCAGATCTTCCCAAAGCATCAGAAGTTGAGAGGGTTCTGAAAGGTTCCTTCAGCAGCTTTAGGGTTTATAACATTTATCCAAGATATTTTCGGGTTACAGGATCTGGAGAAGTTAGACCTTTTGAGCAGGAGGTATGCTTTGGAGCCCTCACTCACTCCCTTTTTTTCTCACACATACACAATCTCACCTATTGGTGTTATGAAGGTAAAGAAATCAATTAAAGTAAGGCTCTAACTAGATATTATAGTTTTGAAATCTGCTAATTTTTCAAACGACTTTCACAGAAATTTAGTTTGAGCGGTTCTATAACTTAATATTGTTCCTTGTTAAGTCCTCATATGTCAAATAGGTGGAGGGGGAATTTAGGACTTTGTTGGCATAGTTGTCCATCACAGAAACAAATCTTCAGCTTTTAAATTTAATTTTTCTGAAGTAAAGATTATCCTCTTTATATACATTAAGTCGTACGTCTTATCTCAATTTTCTGGTCTGCTGTTCAAACCTTTTAGAGGTGTGAAACTGATTCTTATAAGAAATGATTTACCATAAAGTTGCTTTTTGTTTAGAAAGTCCATTCCACTCTGGAACCTACAAGTTGTGACTGGGTTTTGACTTCGGATGGCATCGTGTAAAGTCTTATAGTGATCGACACAAAATTTATTATTATTTTAATACAATATTATTGACTCATCGCAGCCTTTAACAATGAAAATAAGATTGTTTGATGAGTCAGAGTCTACAATCGACAGGTAAATGATGTCAGTGCGGATCTCGTCCTTCATCATGGGAGTTCTGAGTGGTGGTCCTTCCATGATATAAATTCTTTGGACAAAAATTGGTGTGGAAGCTTATCAGGACCCATGGCTGTCATTGTATCAGAGAGGAAACCCCACGTAAGATTTATCACATCTTTTTTTTCTTATATAAATGTAGGATGAATTTTTAATTGAATCATAACATGTTGAATGATTATCCCACTATATTATACCAGAGGGATTTCTTGGTGAAACACTCAGCAAATTCAGTATATGGGGTCTCTACATCACATTTGTACTTGCAGTTGGACGGTTTATCAGAATGCAGTGTTCTGACTTACGGATGAGAATACCATATGAGAATCTTCCTTCATGTGATAGGTATTCAGTTGTGTCAAGAACCCGAAATTTTACCCTCTCTTGTTAATGATAATATTGAAATGAACTGGTTAAAGTTGTCTGTAATTACCAAGATTCATTGGATTGAAATGATCAAATAATGTTCTCTTGTTTATCCTAATCTTATTTATTTTTAGGCCTTGGAGATGTGTTGTCTTTAACTTCAGAAGTTTTCATAAAATCAAACCAGATCCAATAGCGTGCTGAGTATTTAAACGTTTATTCAGGTTGATAGCCATATGTGAGGATATATATGCTGCAAGAGCAGAAGGTGAACTTGGAGTTGAGGAGGTACTATACTGGACCTTAGTGAAGATTTATAGGTCACCTCACATGTTGCTTGAGTATACCAACCCGACTAGTTTTTTGAGTCGATGACCATTATACCATTCCAGACAAACTCTGTCAATGATACGATCAGTTAACGTCATGGAAGATGTAGTCATACTATAACCAATACTTGTAAATTTAGTTATGATTATTAGTCCTCCTAAGTTTGGTTTTCTTGAAGGGCATAGTGAAATGTGATGTATAGCTGCATTTACAGGGTTGTGACTTGACATGTTCTTAATTTTTGTGTAAAGGATAGAGATTCTTTTTCTTTCTTTGTTTGTTTTCTTCTTGACTGGAGATTGTCTGCAAAACTATTAGTACAATAAATACTGGACAGAATATAACTAAAAATATTATATTACGAGGTGTAAAACACGACTTATTATATATTATAATCAGTTTAAAAGGACTCCATTTGTGTTAATTAATATGGGTTTATTAATAGTATCAATTGTGAATTTGCTAATCTGTGGTAATATTCGGGATGATTAATATTTGTACATTAGATCTAAAGGTCTGATCTCTTCCTAGACCTCATGCATAGAGGGGGCTTCATGCATCGAATTTGTCCTTTTACTCGAGATACTAATATGGGATGATGTGTCATGAGTATGAAATCAAGAAATTAAATCCTTTAAATTTGCCAAGAAAACGAAATTCCAAAAAAAAAAAAAAGATACGTAAAATGCGAGGAAATAAATAAAATGGGAGGAAATAATATGGATATACCTGTTGTAGGTAGGGTATTCATTCTAGATTTTTTTTATTTTTAATGATGTTTTTTAAATTATAGACTTTTGTAGAGTTGATAGATTTCTATTGATTTTTGTATAATTTCACAGTTATGAAAAGTTTTAAAACTCTTGTAGATTTTTTCATAGATTTATATTGACTTTATAGAATTTACACAGAATTATAAAATAACTTTTCATAAACTCTTGTAGATTTTTCATACGATAACTAAATCATTATTCATTATATTGAAATCAAATTTCAACTATTCATGTCGGTTCAATATATATAATTAATAAACCAATATTTTTTTAAAAGTACAAAACAAATATCTTTTTATACAAAATGGAGGTGGCAGCCTAAAATTGCGATGTACCCAGATTTGATGGCAGAATAATACTAGAGAAACTGTGAAACAAATGTGTAGTGTTCGCTGGAGACTCAATCGGAAGAAATCGATAGGAATTTCTTTTTTTTTTAAACCAAGAATTAACCAACACGCTACTCCCGAATGCATAAACATATTCCCCACAAAATTCATACGTTAAAGAAAAAAAAAGATTTTACAGCACATAATAATCGAATAATTTCTGATTCCTTGAGAAAAAAAATCTTAAATATAATAAAAATATCATAATTCTACCCTTGTTAATAAATATGCAATGAGCTTAAACAAGCTGCTGATGTTGTTGATGTGATGATTCATTTATACTTGAAACTCAAACAATTTTTGAAGATTTTGCAGAAGGGCTACAATTGACATATTTGAAGATTCGTTGGGGAAAAATCGAGCCAAATCAATGGGATGAGTCATGGAGAATTTTGGATTTCTTATGAATGTACATAATGCCTTCAATTTTTGTATTTAAACAATTCCACAAAAGTCATTAAAAGTCTATTGAAACGTGGATACCTCTGGACTTCTATAGAGTTAAAAATGTCAAGTTTGAATACCACCGAACTTTTAAAAACTCTATAAAAATCTATTTTTGATACGACTAGACTTTTATGGAATATATAAAAGTCCAGATTGGATACCACTAGACATTTATGGAGTATAAAAGTCTAGATTGGATACCTCTAAACTTTTAAACTCCACAAAAGTCAATAAAAGTCATCAACCTATACACCCTCTAAAAATTCGAAAAATACATGAATCATTGTTTTATTTTTTATTATATTTTCGGTTGTTTTTGTTTGGTAATTGCTTTTAGGGAGAAAATGAGACTAGCAAATTTTGATGGTTACCATTAACAAGCGCCTTCTTGATCGGAAATCGGATATTCACGATTGCCACATTGAGAAATTAATATAGAAAATAAGGGTAATTGCATCAAAGGAAGACTAGATTTAACTGAGGCCCAAACCACGCACCGTGCGTACCAATTAGAATTCAGAAGTTATTATGCAATTACAAACGTTTGAATGATCAAGAAAATCCTTACTGCACGCTTCAATGGGGTGTTTGAGTTGGTGTTGCAGGGTGAGCTTGAGACCGTAAGGTAATGAGTTCGAATCTCAATGCCAACACTTTCTCGGTCAGAGTCTCTTGCAACGGCTTTCCTAGTTCGTTTAACCTGGTTGGAGTGGTTTACATGCTACTGCGTTAGCCCGGAGGTTTACCCAACGTGCATCCCAAGGGTAAGCAAATGCGGGTTCCCTCTATATAAAAAAATCCTTACTTTAGAATCCACGAATTTCTTTAAATCCATTTTATCCATGATCCGTTGTCTCACAAACCTGATCAAGATAACCAGAATTCGAATCCATCAACAGATGATAATTAGACTTTCGAGGGCTTGATCAAGACCTTTGTAGCTCGATCTGAATCGGTGATTGAGACCATGGTTTAACATATCGGTATTGAAACGATCGTTCCGAATGGGACGATGGATGATTGTCCAAAGTTCCAGCTTGTAAATGAAGTTTCTTTGGAACGACATTTTATAATCGGAAATCGCCGAGTTATCGATAACTTGGATCTTGAACGGTCGAACGAAACGGCGAGGAACAGATTCTATTTATGTTGTGCTAAAATGAGGTGTTTTTATGAGATCGATTGGCTTTAGGATGAAAATATGAATATGGAATTTAAGGGAAATCCCTCTTGGTTGCAGAATTACAGATAATACAGAAAATTAGGAATGGAGTTTGGAGTTTGGGGGAGATGAGATTTGAGAGCAGACATGTAAAGTTCCAATTCACATTAAATTTTAATATTACTTTATTTATTTGATCTAGTCAACTTTGTTTACTAACTAAAGCGACCAAAAAACATCTCATTTATTTGAAAATCTTCTGTATATTTTATTCAACTTTTGACTAACTAAAGCAACAAAATTAAAGCAACATTAGGATTTAAATATTTTTAAACATTTTTTTCAAAATATTCAATTTTTTGAATTTTTAATAATTTTTTTAAAAAAATCAGCTATGTGTAACCGTTCAATAAAATGTCGAAAGATGTGCAACCGTTCCTTGAAATGTAGTTTTGGAACTAAAACAGAGGCGACGGCCAAGCATGATGGAGACTTATCCCAGAGATAATCTCCGTGAAGTTGCAAGCTGAGCAGTGAAGGAACTACCAGCTTCTCTTGATGTTTTTTTTTTTTTTTTGCTTAAGATGGAGAATCGGAAAAGCTATATATAAAGCAGAGCTTGGATTTGGGGGGGTCGTTATAGCTGGTTTGAAGTGCAGCTGAGTATGATCCAGAATGATGCGACTACTTTTTGCCAAGAACCAGATGGTGCGGATGACTACAATGAGTGGAGTTTAAGGTTTGACTTGTGGAGAAGAAGGGCGAAATGGAGAAATTAATAGGGGATAATGGTGCTTTGTAGGTGTATACAAAAGGGTGGTTGTTGCTGCGGCTGTTGATCCCAAAACATTTTGGTATACATACTTTTATAGAGTGCATAAGCTGGAGCAGCAAGATAGAATGAGAGCTAGTCTTATGAAGAGTGATAATACGGGTGAGGATGAGGAAGAATTGTGTTGGGATGTCGATGACGATGATAATGGTGATGGTGGGATTTTACAAGAGACTGGAGTATAAGTGAATGGATTGGGGAGTGTAGAATCCGTGATGGAAAACAAGAGGATTCTAGCAGTAGATCACATGATGGTGTTGATAAGAACACCCTGATAGAGTCGAGTATGAGTCATGGGAAGTTTCTTTGGGTCGAAAAAGTGAGGGTCAGAGACGTTGAAGTAAAGATTGATCAGAGGACTACATCTGAGGAAAGTGGTGCAAAGAAGATGATGGATGTGAATAGTGTTGCCATTGGATTAAAGATGGATCTTGGGGAAAAGGGTGAATCTTTTGAAGAGAAATGATGCGTTGGTGAAGGTGAATGAGGAGGACTTGGAGTGGGATGATTGAGGATGTAGAAAGTGGAGATGAGAAGAGAATTTCAGCTGCTAATGGTGGCAGCATTAAGTGCTGTAGTAGATGATGAGGATTTGAGTTTGGATATTGAGGATGATGATGGCCGGAGAAAGCTTTGATGCAAAACCTGATACTTTGTAAATTTCAAGAAAATAGCTGTGAGGTTTAGAAACTGAAGAGGCATAAAACCCCATGACGAGAAAGAGAGAAGGAACGACAGTTGGAGTCTTTTGTAAATTTCAGTTCATTTTGTTCTTGATGCTAATTTGTCTCTCTCTGCTACTTAAATGGAGGATTTTTTCCTCCCTTTTATCTTATGTGGCTCATGGTTCTGTTATCTTAATCATACCTTGTATCCTGAAGCCTTTGTTGTTACTGTCATGTTTCATTATTGGGCTAATGAACGCATCAGTTGGAAAACTTTTGTTTTTACAGTGGTTTCACCAAGAGTCGCACAGTTTGAAAAGATTGGGCTAATGAAACGCATCAGTTGGAAAAATCCTTCTTCCTGAACCAAAAAGAGAACAATACTCTAAAAATAACTCGATATGAAAATGAGAGTCGATACAAAGCCTTCAACAGGACTACACTCAATATAACCTCAAGATCAACCATTGCTGGAGACTACATAGATTCGGCGAATGTATAAGCAACGCTAAAACCTGGCAGATCAGAAAAAGGAGAAAATGCACAACTTTTCTCAGCATCAAGAACTTCTTTCGACGATAGAGCATTATCAAAGTTACTTGGGAATATACGTATAAATATTATGAATTGTTGAGCCCTGAATCAGAATTCGTGTCTTCTTTATGTGTTTCAACTGAGGAATGTATAGAAAGAAACCGTCCTCTTTGAGCACGTGGAGGAAGATGCTTTACCGGTTTCGTGAACCAACAGTCCAGGGCAAGAACACCCCGGTGCCACCACCTGGAACCCTTTTAGGACTCACAACCATAGGACGCACGGGGATAACATCACCAAAGGGGAGTGCAGGAGACTCCATTTTGGGATCATAGTAATCGGTTCGTAGCCAGTAAGCATCATGTTTGGATGTGGGGAACCAGGTTGCCGTAAAGTCATGGCTTTATTTAAATGGTTTTCTGCAGGTGTGTTGTTCTGGGTCTCTGCTCGTACTCTGAAGAAAGTAATGGTCACCCTCTTGTTAAGCGAGGCACACATAACGTGTCTTGCTGCGTCTGAACTGTTCCCTCTCATGACTAAAAGAGACCTGCACAAATTTTTGGAATTATTAAACCGTAACGTCCATAAAACTGGAGCTGTAAAATTAAGTTCACAATACACACCCTTCTTCAAAGAAAGCATAAGTGGCCCTCGATAATTTCCGTCACCATCGTTCACTAGCGTGCGGCCAAAAGCCATTGTTGATTCAGAGAGGAGAAGCGTAGAAAGAGGCTGATCCAAATGAGGCGGTTTAAGAAAAGGCTGAGAATATTCGCCCTAATAATACCAAAAAAAAAAATTGTTAATACTATACATTTAGGCATGGAGCTATGACGAGAGAAATAGACATAAATGATACAGAGTTGAAATAATGTAAACCTTGTCAAAGAAGTTAATGATGCAGCTGTTTGGTTTCCTATGTTCTGGAATCAAATGCCATTGAATCAGGTGTTCAATGACACCTTGGAGAAGAGTTGGGATTGGCTCGACATAGTCTGTAACATAATTCAAAGAAAGAAATATTAAAACCACTTGCAGGTGATTACTGTTGCACTGGGAAAAGATATCGAGAAAGCAATTCATTAGAGTCAAAACAAAACACAATCCAACACATACTCTTTTGGGCTGTTGAATCATTGTTTATCTTCCCGAAAATGGGCACGCCCAGCTGAATCAACTCCCTCTTGTTTCCTTTCACTTGCTGATTGTATAAAATAAACGTCTCATCTGAAAACATATGCAGGAATAGATCAGAGATGCTGTAATAGAATGGAGTCCAAGCGTTCAACTTGTGCATAAGACTCATCGAAAATATTGAATGGGAAAAATAAGCACCAGACAATCAGTTGGAAAATTTGAAAAACATATTGCCATATTGGAGTGTTCTTGTTCGAATATATTTTGCCAGTATGTCATTTTTTACTGTTGGCAGAACAGTTTTAGCAGCAAATCATATATTTAATATCAAGTAAAATGAATCCCCAAACCTGGATACAACATCAAAACTTCTGATCCAAATGAAACAAACAGTCTAACATATATAAGCATCACAAATCACAGGATCCACCTGACAGTTCACCGTTCTGACCGGAAACTCGAAGTTCATTCACGAAGTCATTCAATTTGGAAAGCTCGACATCAGTGAATAAGTCTTCATACAACTTGAGACCTCTAACAATATTCACCTGCATTACAATTTGTAGCTAAATAAAACATATATAGACATGTTCTTCATGAAATTAAATCTTATTGGCTCAAGGAAACTAAAAGATTAATGAAGAAATGGACTCACCATATGCCCTCTAACCGACTCCTTTGCGATGAAACCTTTCGTCATCTTAATTTGAGAACGACGTGCATCACACTCTTCATGGTTGGAGCATATATCAACATGTTCAAGAGATTGGTGCACTTCTTGAGATCCTGTGGTGCATCATAAGAAACAATAAATTATTGAATCATCACATAGCAGAATTAAGAAGGCGTGCTCTGATTATAACGACATATTTGCACTTTCCTTTCCTTTCATCTCTTCATTTTTTCGGAATCTTTAAAACATCGATGCAAGAAGTTAAAAAAGTGTTTTCGAACGTTAATGAAACAAAATTTACTAATGAATCTTTTAATATTAGTCAGATCCTTGTACTAACACATAAACAAATAATCTGAAAAAGGCAAAGTACAAACGAACATGATTTTAGTACATTGAATATGAGAAATTCTTGTATGCACCGGGTCCTGTCATACACCAATACACATATATATCTGTGTGCATTGACCCGCCTCGTACAAGAATTTCCCTATCGAATATGAAAGATCTATAAGTTATAAAGAACCTATTAAAAGCACTCGGGGTCAAGATTACACGTAACAAGAGAGAGCTGGGACATTAAATAAATGAATGCACCCTTCTTGCACAATATCCAATGTAATAAAAGAATATATTCAATGAAGGGTCATTATAAAATGCAAGCCAAAAGTGTCTATCTAAAGGACCAGTTCTTTCTCTCTTGGATTAACAATGTATGTGCACCAAAACTAGGACTTTGTACTCGCGACAGTATCTAAAGCCTATGCCTGTTTTCTTGTTCTTCTTCCCAAGTCCATTTATTGGTTGTTACTTCTATGGGCATCTATTGGATTAGATGAAATATTCTCATCCCATGTTTTGATTGTTTTTCAAGGGTAACATCAAACCAAACCACAAGTCCCATGTTACTTTTCTCTATGGTTTCAATGTTTAAATTCAAGAACTTTTTTACTATATTAGGTTACATATCCTAAAGAATCATATTCAAATCTAGACCCATTTCACTTTCACATAATCAACATTCTCAGCTTTTAATAGTGATAGATACCCTTAAATTTGAACACTTGTTTTTTTTTTCTTCCAAGACCATGACAAAAACGAAGAAGCATCATTTTTGCACCATTCATAGAGCATGAACCTATAGTGGAATAGTATGTAAATGGGGATCGCACTTAACCATATCGGACTAAGAATCTATATCAAAAGGCCGAGTATTTTTTTAATGCCGAGGTTACACTTTTTGGTTCACCTAACAGCAAATAGCATACGGTCTCTTAAAAGCTAAAACCCTGTTTTTTTTTTTTTATGAAAATAAGATATAAAGCCATTTGCAAATAAGGGATTTTTTTCCTTTTATGTTACATTTGAATGGATGGATTTGATTTAGAGGAAATGATTTGAAATCTAACGATTTGAAATTCATGGATTTGAAATGACATATAGTTTGTTGTCATTTCAAATCCATCCAAAATGCAAAGGGAAAAAATGCAAAGGGAATGCATTGATAGGATTTTGAAATACCTACATCAAATTTTGCATCCAAACATAAAAGAGAATTTAAGTGAGTAATTTGAAATGCTCTCATTTTAAATCCTTCACTCTAAACACAATCTGGATTTCTACGTGGTGATTTCACTTGCCCCAAACTGAATGAATGTCAAAAGGATCAAGAATCTATTAACCAAAAAACTGTTTTCGCGAGTCAAACTCTTGTATCTAGCATGAGCTTCATTTATGAATCGATTGAATATGATTGGTGTAAAATGATTGATATGTTAGTTTATTTAATTTTTTTATTTAAAAAGTGGAATAAAATTGAGGGACGTGTTCCCCTCCGAATTGGTTGTAGAAACAAGAAGAAGACGAACCCATATTGGATTTTCGAATATCCTATTGAGGGGAGGGAGAGAGAAAGAATTGTCGAAATGGACCAGTGGGCCAAACGCAGTCAAGAAAAGCCAACTGGGGGCACAGCCACCACGTCCAATAAAAGATCCGACGGTTCAATCAATCGCCGCCCATCAAAATAATTTTTAATTCAAATGTTTCCAAAGGCCACGTATCACTGGGTTTGCTCAATTAATGAGGACCATCTGGGCTACTGTATGGGATATCCTACAACGTAGATTCTATCACACATTGGGATAATAATCATTCAACTTTTATTTTTTGATTTTTTCTTACAAAATCTAAAAAATTTCAGAACACTGGAACAGTGTCATTCAGCTCGCAGCAATAAGATTTTGGACTCGTTGCCAACAAACTTTTCGATTACTTTTCTTGAAGCATCTCGATTTTCTCAAATCGCCCATAAAATACTCCGCAAATTATCAGAAATTATATATATATATATATATATATATATATATATATATATATATATATATTATATATATATTACAGTGGGGTGGCCGGGTAGGGTGGGTGGTTGTTCTATTAAAAACAGAGACAAAGTTGTAAAGATTGTGGATTATTCAAGAAAACACTGTTGCCGAATGTCAAATAACTGATCAACGATTTATTTCTCGGAATCAAAGATCAAATAAAATATAAATATTTGAAAAATTGAATAACCTTGATCCTCATTTCTATGTTTGGTTTTTTTAAATTGTAATAGATTTGATCCGTGATGATGCAATGAACAACAGTTCGAGGCTCAGTTTACTTACCTGTATCCCTAATCTCACTTTCAGGCGAATCATCTCTCTCAGATTCCTCAATCACCACTTCACCGCCGTCATTCTCAATGACCTCCGCTGATTCCTCTACCGGAGTTTCCTGGTTCTTCACTTTCTCATCACACGGCTCCGTACACGCAACATTCCTCCCCTCTATCTTTTTCGCAGCCACTTTTTTTAGCTCCATCGGGATATCCGCGATGGAGAAATACTTCTGCCGGTGGTGAGGATCGGGATCCAGTTCATCCTCCGCCGATGGATGGCGGCGAAAACCGATTGATACTCAGCCACTCCGTCGCTCTCCATCTGCGTCAGGTGACCACAGAGCGCATCGATGATAGCATTCGCCGCCGCAAACTCCCCGCGGAACCACGAGATTATAGCATCCTTCGCGAAAGTTTCCGACACCGCCGTCATCATCACCAGGCGGCGGCGGCGGCTGAGGCTGCTGCACAACCGCAGGCGCCATCATTGGATTCACCTGAATCCGATCACCCTGATCTAAAACGCCCGCCGGCGGCGGCATCCTTAGTCAATCGATGTAGAGTAGATTGTCCGAGGTGGGCAAATCAATATCAAGAAATTTTCAGTGAATACTGTGATTTGGGATTGTCAGTGTGAAATAGTTGGTTACATATGTGCCTAAAATTCGGTAAAATTTGTGGGATTACAGGAAATTGTTGAAAAATGAAAAAGCAAGATGAGATTCTTGAAATTTAGAGAGCGAAAAATCGTCGGAGGTGTGAAGGGTCTACGTAGTTTTTATATGGTGTGTGTGTATGTGTGGAAGAGGAGTGGAGGAAAAGTCCGTACCAGGTGGGAAGCAGTGCTGACGTGTCCAAACTTAAGAAGACGTGTCTAATTTTAAGAAGCTGCCCAAATGCATTCTCTGTGTCCACGTCATACGTGAGAGTTTGTAAAAGAAAACTTTTTTGCAAACAATAAAGCAAAACAATTCAAATCGGGTCATATATAGCGCAAATGCATCATTTTTTTATCAGAATATCATTGTTAATATCTTTGGACTACGTATCATTTGTATATATCTTCGAACAATGTTTTATTTAATTGTCCATTTGCCCTATTGAAATGATCAAAATTCATGAACTTTATTCGACTCATAATGCGTCGTTAGGCCTACGTTGTAAATGACCAAACCAACATAAACAACTTTCTTGCATTTTTTTCTTTTCTACAATGCACACATCTTGAATTAAAAATGATGAGATATAAGATCAAAAAATTATTTCCATTTTGTCAAAACCAAGTAGTAATTAATTTGTCAACTAACTTAATCATATGTTAATTAATTAGTTGATTAATGAATAAGTGTAGAAGTTAACGGGAGTTTGAGAATTATTATGGAAATGTATGTGTATTTGACCATATATCCAAATCAATTGTGGATTTCGAGACTTAGCTCGATCACCATACTATCAACCACGGAAAAATCATAAAATAAATGTGTTTGGTACAAAATATTGGAGTGATTGCCAAATAATGTAAGCTATTCTTTTAGATGTGCGACATTTATTAAGATTTTGGTCCCGATAACATTATAGAATTAGCTTATTCAAAATTTTGTAAAGAAATGTTGACTTTAGGCAAGTAAATTCACAAGACATGATGATGCCTCAGGGGATCGATTCGGGTCCCCCACCCGGAAATGATTCGGGTTTGGGTCCCATTGGAGCAAGTGTCGTATACTGTGTAGGTTAGTAGGCTGCGCTTTGTGACCACCGATGAGGCGCTTTACGCACATGCAGACGATTCCATTTACCACCAACCATGGTGCTGGTTTAGATCGGAAAGACACCAACATTTTTAACGAAAAAAAACATACGCTATGTCTAATTTTGAAGAAACGAGATTCTAGCATGAGTGTATTAATATATATTCAATCTAATGGTTCAAATTTAATTTAAATATATTGATTTCATATAAAAAATAGATCTTACATATCCAATTAAATTTGGATTATCCAGTATAAAAAATTCACCCTGTTTTTCAAACTACCTTCCACGATTAGAATCTAAAAAATTAAACATATTTTATTTTAAAAAAATTATAATTTTAATATATATATATATAGAATTTTTTTAAAATTTTATTTTGATACATAGAAAATCCTCTTTTGGCTCGACGTGTCATTAAACATTTAATATATATTTTTTTCATTTAATCCTAAACTAATTGTTTGTACCTTAATTTTGGGATAATACATGATATAGTCCTCATTGTTTTCTCTCGTTCCCGATTTAGTCCCTCTTATTTGCACCGATCCAATTTAATCCCTTTAGTTGTAATTGTTTCTCAAATCAATCCTATCTGTTAACTAACTGTTAAACTTAACAGATTAAAAATTACTCAATTTCATTAAACACCCAAATAAATATCAAAATATTATTTTTATCCAATTTTTATTTTAAACCCCAAATCACTCCAAAATAAACTCTATTTCCCAAAACCCAAACCTTCGTAAGAGCCAAACCCAAAAATCATTCTCCTAAATCTTTCCACTCTCATTTCTTCCGATTCGGTCTTGGAGTGTTATAGATTTCTCATTTTCGGGCAGAATTTTTTGGAGAGTGTAGCTAAAAGAGATGCCCTGTCTTATCCCATCGAATAATTTCTTAAAGGTAATAAAAGGTGTTTTCTTGCTTTGAATTTTTTTAAAGAAAGATAAATGTTGTAAGTAATTTTAGCAGACTAATTCCAAAGTTAATCATTGGGGATAAACGCATAAAAAAATAAGTGTAAGAATAATTATTTAATTAAAAAAAGAAGAAGAAGAGAGTTGAATTGCGAAATTTGATATATATAAATCAAGTCTGAGCCCTCTGTGGCTCTGTCTCATATATTATATTGTTTTTTGAGGTTAATAGTTTATTATTATTAATTTATATAATACAACTAAGATTCACCATAAAAAAATCTGTTTTTTAATTATATATATTCAAACAACATTAAAAAAATCTAGGAATCTATTGAGGAAAGTTGAATAGTACTATAGAACAATATGCTAAAAATAGGAATAAGTAACATACAGAATTGTAGAACAAAAGTTTTTGTGTTTGTAGGACTAATTATTTGGATGTGTATCTTTGGGATAATAGCAAGCAAGGTAACGATGACGTTGTAGGATCAATGTCGATGCGAGATTTTTAATCTCCGTCCTTGAAACGATATTGTTTCGCTATGGTCCTTACGGTTAACGGCAATCGTTTTCCAAGATATAACGACTATGATTTGTGATAGCAGCAACCACAGAGGTTCAAAGACACTCCAACCGGAACAAGAGATGAACAACATGAATATACAGAAATCGCATATATTTTGCACCCTTAAGAAAAATCATATTTCGCATCTTGGGCAGAAGCACAGGCGCAAGGGTTTCCTCCCGCCACTCAGCAGGCCCCAGCGCCTACCCTACTGTGTGGGCACCGCCCATGCGGCAAGCAGTGTTGGGGCGCTTTCTACACTGTCAGGTCAGTGATTTCTTGTCCGTTTTCGCCCGTTTTTTCATTCATTCGTATTTCCGACTTTTCAATGCTTAATTTCAGTTTATCAAGCACATTTTTCAACAGTGTTTTGGGATGGTTTTGGAAAGAACGAGCGAGTATTTATATATGTTGTTAGAAAAAGAAAATAAAAATATGTAACCAAATCCATTAATTTTGACTAACACAAAACATATATTAATTATTTGTAGAAAATTATGTGGTTTGAATTCAAAATATGACGAATCAGCATTGAAAGTGCGTGATTCCATTCCCTTTTAACAAAAGTCAAAGGAAAGAGCTACATGAAGGGTTGTGGTTAGTAGTTGAATGGGCACTCCCCTCATGATTCACGTAACATATACAAAATTACTATTAACAAACTTTGTGCTTTATTAAAAGAAAGCAATCAATTGACATTTTTGAAAATGATACACGAGTGAAGTGATTTACAAGCTAGACATGTGTTTTGTAGGGCGAATCTAACCTCAAAATGAGAGGAACAGAAATATATGATATTTAAATTTTTTGGGGGTAATATATATAATTTTGACGGGGCAATTGCCTCGACCATGATCTTAAATTCGCCACGGTGATTTTGGGGGCAGAGAGTAGATGGAATGGTATAGGAGAAAGTCGGAAGCCGATGATAAAGAATCTATGGACCATCGAAATTTGGGGATTTCTTTCTTTTTCTCTTCAAGTAGGCAATTGCATCAAATGGCTTTTTCACATCCACTAGATTGGTCATTATTATTGCCCCCATAATTATATTTTGAATTTCCTTCGTAACTAAAAATTTAAATAATTTATTAAAATAAATTAGTGATACTATATCGTTTTGTTAAACACATGCTTAACATAACAAGAATTCTCGTTTTACGATACGATCATCACATCACTTAAAGACGTTTAAATTGTTTGTAATTACGTAAAGGAATGTTGATAGAAAGCCGAAACAAGAGTTTAACTATATTCTTAAGACGAATTCTTTTTAGCTTACAATGCTTATAGTATTATCTCTCAAGATACAATATCTTTTTTTGTGATCGTAATAATACATATTACAAAAGATTGGAACTCAGATGTTTTCTTAACCTTCTTCATCTATTTGTGAATGCTCATTAATTTACATTGCATTCCATTATATGATCCAACGGCTCGGATTGCACCCATATACCTTCTTGTCTCTACTCTCTTGTCAATCAATTTTGGTGGACCGGAGCATTTAAAATATCATCGGGTCATTCCAAACTATATCAGTTGCTAATCAGTCGTTAATATGTATTATTTAAACAAATGATCTTTGTTTGACCATGATTTTAAAATATAATCTTTTTCAATTTTTGACATTTGTTTGTCCTTTTTTTATATGTCAAAAAGTCTTTTTGCAAAAAAAAAAAAACTTTAAAAATGTCACAAATCAAAATAAATATTTGACCAATATTATTTTTCACACTAACCCGATATTAATACCTTGAAAAAGCATATAATTAGTTATCAAACTAAGCCAATTTACATAATTATCAATTTACGATCTGTAAATATATCCCTCAAAGTCCACAAATATAATATACAATTCATCCCTTAATTTTTCGCATGGACCCTCGAGAAATATAAATTAATTTTTCAAACTATTTAAAACTTATAGTTGCTTCTAGTGGCGGACGCAAAAAAAATTTGAAAGCGCAAATAATAATATAAAAAAATCAGGACAAAATTTTTTTAGATGGGACCAAATGCACCTTTACGAGGGAAAATCATAATTTTTGGAGAGTAAAAATACAAAATCTTTTATGGTAATATTTTTTTTTTATTATTTTTTTATAAGGCACTTGTCTCAATGTGGATCTGGGTTGATTTGATACTTCCAAACCCATTTTTCGTCTTGGTATATTTGCGTAAAATATAACTTTTATATTGCGTAAAAAGCATATATATATATAATACAATTAATTCAAATGATATATTTTCGAATTTATGTTTGACGAGAATTGAGTGTTTTAGTTTGAATTGGTCTCCACCTCTATTAAATTTGTGATGTCAAGTGGTTTGAAGAACTCGTGAGTTGTGACATATACCAAGCCACGCGTGGCATAAAGGTAATGAAATTTGATGTGCTGCATTATATATACTAGCGGACGACGTAGCGTGTGTAACGTAATAAATAAATATTTTGTATTGGATATGTGTAACACTTTGCGCATCATATAACAATTTTTTAAAACAGATGAAGGGATTCTTTTTTTTTTAAATTGAAGCAGTTTTGGAATATTGAGGGAGAGATGTGATGTTTTTTTGTTTTACCTTTTTTGCCCCTTAATAATAAAAAGCCAAGTAATTTGTTCGGACATATAAGTACTTTCACATTGATTTATTTAAGACGGACCAAGTAGTATTTATTATAACGGGTTTACACTTTATAATATAGTATAGATATATATACACTTTTTCATATTTTTAATTAAACACCAACTACCCAATTGACAAGTTTGTAGTTGCTGTCCATGCCAAAGTTTCAATACATGATGTTAGGTGACAAAAGCCATTTTGGAGTAAACTCCAAACTCTAATAATTAAATATTGTAAGTAGTCATTTAATTATCATACATATAAAATACCAGAATACATAAATTATATCATACTGGTATTCTATATGTATGATAATTAAATGACTACTTACAATATTAAATTATTACAGTGTAGTTTCCTCTAAATTATTGCATGTTATAAATAAGGATGAGTATGACGCAATGATAAAGTTGATGCTATATAATTTGAAGGTCACTAGTTCAAGTCATGGAAATCGTATATTGCAGTGCAGGAGAAGGTTGCGTACACCATATTCAAAGTGAACTAGGTATTTGAAATTTCTCAATTTTTTTTTCGATACACATTTCTTTACATTTTGGAAAGATTTTAAAAGAATATATTACGTGTCATTTTAAATCTTAAATGATTAGTTTTTAAATTATTTCCTCCACATCAAATTATTTAATCCAAACGCAACCTAAATTATTGAATTTAGTATATAATCTTATATTCAATTTTTTTAAAACAATCTTATATCTAATTTGAACCCAAAATGATTTTAAGCATAAAATTTTTTGGATGCTATTATATTAATTTATTATGATGTGAGTTGAGTTGGCAACATTTTATTAAAGTACAAGAGGAATATATCGAATATTAAATTCGATACATCTAATTTATATTTGTAGTCTATCATTAAATTAAAAAAATTCAAGAAGAAAATTGAATTTCCTAAAATAATCTTCAGAATCACAACTGATACATGATGAACTGTCCTGGAATACAACTGTGATATGACTTAAATGTGTTAATCGAAATTGAGTAAATTCTCACATTTATTAATAGTTTCTCAAGTTCCAAAATTGAGAAATTCTAAATTTTATATGTGATATGATTTAAATTATATTAAATAAAAAGTCAAAGGAAAGAGCGTTGTGTTAGATAGTCAATCAGTATAAACATTAATAACTTTCTTATGTATAGATCGAGAGGTCCATATAACCGACTCTAACTAGTGAGATATAAACGTTTGATTGATTATGATAAAAATATCAAAGTCAACTCACACATATTAATTACTGAGCGCATGATCCATTTATTTAATATTATTTGGGGATGGTCAAATTCAATAAATAAAGTAAATTATTGTGTTAAATTTTAATATCCTAAATATTTGAATTTTACTTTCCAAATAATTCAGATTCACTACATTATATAAGCCTGTATATAATATTGTATATATAGCTATCAGTGGCAGAGTCAGATGGGAAAAGAAAGATCATTTCCTCTATTTTTTTATTTTTTATATGTTAAATTTATATATTTATACAAAAATATGACTTTATTCCTGTTAAATGGAAATTAATGATGGTAATTGTGGGCCATTCATGATCGATCCAGCCCATTTTAGGTTACGGCCTTTGGGCCTTGTGATAATGTAATTCGTTGAAACAATCCCTTGATCTTCCAACACCATGTTCGTCATTAACATGGTTTATAGTTCTCATAATATTGTTCGAAACCTCGCTAATATAATCAAAAAATGTCTTACCATCATGATCTCGTATTCCATACATCGAATAGTTATTCTTCTTCGACTTGCTCTTTTCTATCGAAACATGAATATAATTCTCATTAGCAACCTTTTCGAACACCCCATGAGGAAGATCATCGTTTCTTGAAACATCCTATTGATTATTTTCTTGTCCATTAAAGATCACAATCTCTTTTTTCTCGTAAGTATGTTTTTCTTGCTAGTTTCTTGATTCTTTGGGGGAGAAATCTGTAACATGAGGATCAAACCCAACACTTTGTTCGCCATTAACGTGGTTTATAGTTGTTGTCATAATCTTCGTTGTTCACCTCGCTAATATAACAAAAATTCTTACCATCATGATCTCGTGTTTCATACATTGAAGCGTTGTTCTTCTTCGACTTGCTCTTTTCTATCGAAACACATGAGGAAGAGCATCTTTTCTTGAAACACCCTTTTTTTTATCATTTACTTGTCCATTAAAGATCACAATCTCTTTTTGCACGTAAGTATGTTTTTTCTTGCTAATTTCTTGGTTTTTTAGGGGAGAAATCTGTAACATGAGGATCAAACCCAACACCATGTTCGCCATTAACATGGTTCATAGTTGTCAGAATCTTCTTGTTGTCACCTCGCTAATATTAATAAGAAAAGTCTTACCATCATGATCTCGTGTTTCATACATTGAAGCGTTGTTCTTCTCCGACTTGCTCTTTTCTATCGAAAACCATGAGGAAGACCATTGTTTCTTGAAAAACCCTTTTGATCAATTCCTTGTCCATTAAAGATCACAATCTTCTTTTTCTCGAAGCAACTTTTTTGTTGCTAGTTTTCTTGGTTTTTTTTTTTTTTTTG
>CAJQUN010002477.1:0-26207 GCA_907163345.1 Haberlea rhodopensis | reverse complement strand
GAAGAAAATCAAGTGTGCAAATTCTGGTATGGATCGCCCCAGGCGATGGTGACCATCGCCCCCGGCGATGGCAGCCAGGAGCAACATCGCTACGCTCATCGTCAGAGGCGACGCCGAGGCTCGCGCGCAGGGGGAGTTTGCCCGAGGCGATGTCTTGATCGCCTGAGGCGATGCGTTGAACGCCTGAGGCGATGTGTGCATCATTTGAGGCGATGAAGATTTTGGACCAGCTGAGGCTACGTCATTTTTTTCAGTAGTGATCGCTTGAGGCGATCGGGACATCGCCTGAGGCGATGTTCTAGGCGATCGAGGAGTGATTTCAGCCTTATGTGTAGCAACGACTAGTAGGAGCCTTGTGGGCCTCCTACACTATAAATATTGATGCTTTGGAGCATTTTGAAGACAAGAAACAAGCCTACAAACTTCATCAAAGCTTTGCTAATTCAAATTTCATATAGCATTGCAATCTCCATACATTTGTTCTGTATTGGAGTTTGTGATTCATTCTTTTTGTTAGAGTCTTGTGTTCTTCGTGTTGGTACACCGTGAAGGTGTTTGTTGAGTTTTTGTAAGGTCCTCCAACACCAAAGCAAGTTGGAAATTGTAAAGTCATCAACAAGTAAAGTTGGTGCATGTGTTGTGGCTATCCTTGGAGCCCTTAAGGCCAAGAAGACTCGTGAAGAGTGTTGGTAACTCGGGAAGAGTTTTGTGTGGCTATCCTTGGAGCCCTTAAGGCCAAGAAGACTCGTGAAGAGTGTTGTGCTCGTGAAGAGCTTTGTGTACTCGGGAAGAGTTGTACTGTGGCTAACTTGGAGCCCTCAAGGCCAAGATCATTCGTTCTAGTGGAACCTCGGTTAAAAGGTTTTCTAACCGGGAAGAGGAGACGTAGGCGATTCATCGTCGAACTTCTATAACAAATCTTTGCGTCTTTTACCGCTTTATTTCATTACGCATTTATTTACTTCTTTATTTTATTTATTTATCGATTGACTTTTAGCCTTCTGCAGCGCAAACTCTTTTATTTTGCAAACTCATTTTAAAAAGCTAAAGTAGCCAAGGAACCTCATTCACTCCCTCTTTGTTTCCAACAAGTGGTATCAGAGCCATTTGATTTTTGTTTTAAATCAAAAAATTTCTATGGCTAATCTAGCAAATGATTTGCTCAAAGTCAATCGACAAATCGCCCTCCGCTCTTCACGGGTGATAACTACGGGTATTGGAAAAATAGAATCTCTCTATACATCCAATCCGTAGATTATGATCTATGGAAAATTATTGTGAAAGGTCCACACATTCCTTTAAAGGAAGTTGGGGAATAAGTGCCCAAAGAAATGGACGATTTCACAAGAGCGGACATGATTTTAATATCTCAAAATGCTAAAGCTATTAATATTTTACATTGTGCTTTAGATATGAAGGAGAGTACAACCAGATCTCGATGTCTCAACCGCAAAGGAGATATGGGATAAATTGCAAATTTGTCATGAGGGCACAAATCAAGTGAAAGAGACAAAGATAGATCTATTGCAACTCAAGTATGATACATTTGAGATGGAGTCCGGAGAAGAGATTGACTCGATGTTTAGAAGGCTCACACAAATCATAAACGAGCTTGCCCAACTGGAGAGAGAGAAGTACCCTCCTAAACAAATATGGAGAAGAGCTCTAAAAGCCTTGCCAAAGGAATGGGATGCAAAGAGAACCGCCATCATCAAATCAAACAAAGGAGAAAATGCATCTTATGACCTTGATGAACTTCATGGCACATTGGTAACCCATGAGCTTGAAGTGTCAACAAGGAAAGGAATAAAGGAGGAAGATAGATCCAAAAGAAATGGGATAGCCTTGGTTGGGAGGAAAGATCAATCCGAGGATGAAGATGATGATGATGATGATGAAGAGATGATCTTGTTCACTATAAAGTTCAAGAAGTTCTTCAACAAACATAACAAGCCAAAGACCTCTAGTGCTACCAAACATGATTCCAAACACGAGGTAACTTGTTATAATTGTCAAGAAAAAGCCATTATGCTAATAAATGGCCTAGGAAGAAGAATGAAGACAAAGGCAAGAAGAAGGCCCTAATAGCCACATGGAGTGAGAGTGACTCCGATGAAGAAGGAACATATCTTTGTCTCATGGCCAAAGATGACATAAATGATGAAGAAGATGAAAGCGATGATGAGGTACCATCTTTTGATGAATTGTTAGATTCCTATCATGGATTATTGATATTCTTGGCAAAACCAATATGAGTAACAAATTACTCAAACTTGAGATAGCCAGAGGGATGAAGAAAACAATTCATTGAAAATGAATTAAATTCTTTAAAGAAATCTTTTTGCAAATTTAGTGAGAGTAGTTTAAAGATGAATGAATTGCTTGGCTTGCAACGTTGTAGTTTTGATAAAGCCGGACTAGGCTTCTCAAGCAAAACTAAAACTTTTTCAAGCTTGTTGGCTAAAGCTAAGCATAATTCTCCTACTTGCTCTTATTGTTGCAAAAATGGTCATACTAAAAATAAATGTAGGTTTGCTAGAATCCAATACCAACCTAACAAAAGGTGGAAATGGATTCCAAAGGTGCCAATGAAAGCTAACCCTCAAGGACCCAAATATCAAATTGGTACCAAGATCCTCCAATTGTAAATTTGTTTGTAGGGACAACAATGAGATGTTGGATGAAGGCACAAGCAATTCAAAGGAGGAGATTATCTCATTCACCTCAATAGAAGAAGCGCGAGGTATACGACCAATGACAAGAACACACTCTTTTCATCAAGGGTAAATTTATCTTGTGCATTTTAAAGAGCAGTTCAAAATTCATTGGCACAAATTAATTGTGACCAATAAATAATGAAGCTCAATATTCATTAGTAGTAAAATGCATTACCTCTTAGCATATGCACATATAAATTGTTTGATGCTTGATGTATGCTTATCTTTTTATAATAAGTATTTTGATATGCCTTGAATTCAAATTTGAAAATGATATGTGAAAATGTGAAATTAAGTGATTAAGCATGCTATAATTGTTTAGATGCTCTATCTTTGATATAATGCTATCATGATCTTAATAAATTTATCAAATGTTGCCTTGATGATTTTAATGTTTTTTGAGCATAAGTGCATGAACTCTTGGTAGAACATATGCACACTTTGTAAATATTTAGAATTCATTGTTGATTGCCTTAAACGCATGTTTGTATTCCTCTAAATAATTTAATCTTATGTTTGTTATGGTTATTACATGCTTAATGAGGAACATGTATAAAATATGGCTATGTGTCAACATATACTTGTGATATGATTATTTGAATTTGTTCTTTTTGATTATCACAAAAAGGAGGAGAATGTTGTGATAAACTTGAAATTTAATACATGCATATTTTAAGGGGGAGAGTTTTTCTTGTATGCATGATTTGAGGGGGAGAGTTGTTTGCTTTATGCTTTACTTGGTAATCTTGTATGTACTATGCAATTGTTAAGGGGGAGTCGTGTTTACTCACTTTTCATGCATATTACATATTCAAGTTTATCAAGTTTTGTGATCATCAAAAAGGGGGAGATTGTTGAGTTTTAAACGCATGGTTGTGTTTAATGCTTTAATTTATCTCCGGATTATTTTTGAGTTTTGATGATCAACAAAACTTGTGTTTGTTATACTAATGTGTCTACTTAGTGTGCAGATTTATTGATTGGAAAGTGAATTGATTGAAGAAAATCAAGTGTGCAAATTCTGGTATGGATCGCCCCAGGCGATGGCAGCCAGGAGCAACATCGCCACACTCATCGTCAGAGGCGGCGCCGAGGCTCGCGCGCAGGGGGAGTTTGCCCGAGGCGATGGCTTGATCGCCTGAGGCGATGCGTTGAACGCCTGAGGCGATGTGTGCATCATTTGAGGCGATGAAGATTTTGGACCAGCTGAGGCTACGACAATTTTTTTCAGTAGTGATCGCTTGAGGCGATCGGGACATCGCCTGATGCGTGATTTATGCTGACCGTTGGGGCGCGGCGATGGTGATCGTCTGAGGCGATGTCCGAGGCGATCGAGGAGTGATTTCAGCCTTATGTGTAGCAACGGATAGTAGGAGCCTTGGGGGCCTCCTACACTATAAATATTGATGCTTTTGGAGCATTTTGAAGACAAGAAACAAGCCTACAAACTTCATCAAAGCTTTGTTAATTCAAATTTCATATAGCATTGCAATCTCCATACATTTGTGCTGTATTGGAGTTTGTGATACATTCTTTTTGTTAGAGTCTTGTGTTCTTCGTGTTGGTACACCGTGAAGATGTTTGTTGAGTTTTTGTAAGGTCCTCCAACACCAAAGCAAGTTGGAAATTGTAAAGTCATCTACAAGTAAAGTTGGTGCATGTGTTGTGGCTATCCTTGGAGCCCTTAAGGCCAAGAAGACTCGTGAAGAGTGTTGGTAACTCCGGAAGAGTTTTGTGTGGCTATCCTTGGAGCCCTTAAGGCCAAGAAGACTCGTGAAGAGCTTTGTGTACTTGGGAAGAGTTGTACTGTGGCTAACTTGGAGCCCTCAAGGCCAAGATCATTCGTTCTAGTGGAACCTCGATTAAAGGTTTTCTAACCGGGGAGAGGAGACGTAGGCGACTCATCGCCGAACTTCTATAACAAATCTTTGCGTCTTTTACCGCTTTATTTCATTACGCATTTATTTACTTCTTTATTGTATTTATTTATCGATTGACTTTTAGCCTTCTACAGCGCAAACTCTTTTATTTTGCAAACTAATTTTAAAAAGCTAAAGTAGCCAAGGAACCTTAGATACTACAAACCACCAATAGCTTGTCTGTATTCAGTTGGATTGACAGAGCCAGAGGAGGTTGAAGTGGGCGGTTGAGCTGCCATGGGAGTACGTAGGGGCTTAGCACCATCCATGTGACGAGGACAAAGCAGATCAAGTGTATACTTGTGTTGAGACATAAAAAGTCCATCTTTGCAGTGCGCTACTGCAATACCAAGAAAGTAGGATATGACACCCAAATCTTTGACAACAAAGTGAGTTTGTAGATGATCAATGACTGAAGTGATGAGGGATTGATTATAGCGAGTGATTATAAGATCATCGACCTATACTAGAACAAATAGGTGAGCTTGGTCTCGGTGAAGATTGAAGATTGAACAGAGATGTGTCGAAGAGAGACTGAGTGAGCCCGAAAGAGGAACGACGAACTAAGGGCCTGATACCAAGCTCGGGGTGCTTGACGAAGGCCATAGAGAGATTTCTTCAGTCGGCAGACATGAGATGGGTGAGTACTATCAATGAATCCAAGAGGTTGAGCCATATAAACGGGCTCCGAGAGAGTGCAATGGAGAAATGCATTGCTGATGTCAAGTTGACTCATGGGCCAGTTCTATGTTAATGAAATGGAGAGAACTGTGCGGATAGTAACAGGCTTAACAACATGACTGAATGTTTCAGATAAGTCAATACCAGGACGCTGGAGAAAACCTTTGTCAACCAGTCGGGCTTTATATTTGTCAAGAGATCCATCGGGTTTTCGTTTGATGCGAAACACCCATTTGCATCCGATTATATTGGAATTGTTTGGAGGAGGTAGAACAAGATCCCAAGTACCATGATGAGATAGAGCTGTAAATTCCTCGGCCATGGCAGAGCGCCAATTGGAGCCAGAGAGAGCCTGCGCAATAGTGGTTGGTTCAGCATTAGACGGAAGCAGATGTTTGGTGGTAGCCTGAAGTGACTTGGGCTTGAAGATGTTATTTTGACTACGTGTTCGCTTACCATGAGTGCGAGATGGTTCCGGAGCATGAGGAGGACTGGTACAGTTAACTGGAGCATATGATAAAGGAGGCAGTCAGAGATTGCGCAATATTAGCGGAGGGTGACAATTTGCGACAGTAAGGGGCGATATGACCAGGATAGCCACATAGTTGACAGACAATAGGAGAACGTTGTTGACCACCACGGCCCGAATTGGTGTTGCCACGCGAGCGCTGGTTGCCACGGCCCGAAGAACCACCACCACGTCGTATGTTGTTGTAGTCGCGCTGAGATTGGTTGGGACGCGTAGAGGGGCGACTGGTGGTGTGTGTGTGTGCTGGGCTGGCGCTTGCGATGCAGGATTGGCCATAGCGACAAGAGATGAATTTTGAGATTCAAGTCGCTTGAGGTAAATTCGTGTCCCACTAACATATCATGTAATTCTTCAAAGGTTAGAGATGATTCACGGGCACGGATTGACGCGACAATTCTCGATAAGAATGGCCAAGGCCATTGAGAACATAAAGGGTGGTATCATCATCCAGATAAGCTTGTCGATAATAGCCAGTTCGTCCATCTTGGATTTTAATTGTTGGAGAAAATCGCTGACAGATTGCGAGCCAAGGGTCACACGGCACAGATCATCTTTGATCTGCATGACACGGGCATGTGAGCGGGTGGCGAATAAACGGCTCAACGTGGACCAGACATGGGCCGCCGTGGTGGAGGAGGATACAAGTGGGAGGATTTCGGGTGAAAGTGACCCAAAAATAGCAGCAAGAATTGATCTTGCTGGAACCAGGGTGTCAAACCATCAGACTCTGGAGTTGGTGCAGTACTGCAGTATGGTTTGCATCAATATGGTTGGATAGGTTATAACCATTTAAAAGAGCAACGAGGTGGGCACGCCATGAAGGAAAGTTTGAGGCGGTTAGCGTGTATGGATGTGTTGATGCGCTGTTGGGGGGACAACTATGGTGGCTGGGCCTGAAGATTGATCGGTAGTGGAGGAAGAAGACATGGTAGATGGCGGCGTGGTGGTGTAGCAGCCGTAGGTTTGGAAGAGAGCGAAAAAAATCTCGTGAGAGATTTAGGCTCTTGATACCATAATAGACTTTAGGATTGTATGGAAAAGCACATATTATTCATTAACACACGTAAATATTTATATTGTTTACAATATACAAGATTAATATCTAGGAGCATATATAATTGATTTGTTGCCTAAGATAAAGGGATCACAATTGATTCATATCCTTAATTAAATGTTGTTATAGCTAAGACCACATAAGAAATCCAAATAATCATTCACATTCAAGTCGTAGACCAATCCAGGATCCATCGCTCTGTTCGGTCTGATATGTCCAGATCCAGGGGTCGCCTTCTCATAGTCAAGCATCTTCTTGTTGTCTCTTGTTCTTGCTGTCACGAGTTAGATTATTGACACATTCGATCAGAGAAGGCAAGATTATTAGGATTAAAGATTATCAAGACTTCAAGATTTTTATTCCTTCCGGTGGTCATACTTGCTGATCCAATTGCTGCTGGGCTCCAATTCGGGATGGAGGGTCTTGATTAGCCCGACTATCCCAGCAACGTGTGGACATGACATAGAGGTTCCAGATTCGGAATTGAAAAGAGTTCTCCGCTTATCAAATTCTTCTTGCGTGGCGCTTACTCCTTTACTTTAAGCAGCGATGATGTTTACTCCTGACGCTGTAATATTAGGCTCTCAAAAACATCTTAAGTAACAGATGATGTTCCACAGTTTTCTAAATTTTGCAAACCTCGAGTATTTCCATATTGCTATCTTTATTTTAAAATGTAATAAAATCAATTGATATGCTCAACAACAACAACAACTAAGCCTATAATCCAATGGATTGAGATGGGCTATATGAATCATAGAAGAAATCAAGTCAGGTCGCGCACATACGTCAGTCTTCTCCAAGTGCTTCTTTCGATCAGAATATCCCGGTTGATCTCTTTGGACTCCAAATCTGTGTAAATAACTTCGAGACATGTCTTATTCGATCATTTCCTTACTCTCGTGAAAAGGCTGTCATTCCTTACTCTCGTGAAAGGACCAAAATTCATGGACTATACTCGACGATCAGGTACATTACCGAGCCTACTATAATAGTTCGAACTAAATAATTTAGAACAGACATGCGCTTATCTGTGATATAATTGTTAAAATATAATACATTGCATGCTTTAATATAAACAATTGATGATTTTTCCAATTATTGTGCTCAACATATTTGAGCAGATCATGCCATTTACAATTGTGGGTATAAGTCGTAAATTTAAAATATTTCTCCTGTTTTATCTCACTGAATGTTTTTAACTGAAAATACTATAGACAAAAGTTAGTTATTTAACATGCCGTGTTAAATAAAAAGTTCCAGAGACCTGTTGCTTAGCAGTTAGCATTACTAGAGGGAAGATGATAATTAGCCAAAAACAAATGGAATACTATTTAAAGCTCTTTGGAAAAAGACCCTCATTCATTCTTTCCAATTGAAAACAAACCAAAGCAATCACAGAGAATCTTCCGGCTTGAAACGAGGAATCTATCAATGCCCTTTTTGTACAAAAAAAAAGAAAGCTAACTTGTTGCTTAACAAATGAACAAAACAATATGTTCTTGGCAGCTGACATGAGAGAGGTTTCTTTTGTAAACCACCAAGCATGTACCCAACTAAGAATCATCGACTTGAGAATGAAATACGAAGCTTGGGAATGTGGTTGTAATGTCTCTATCGATCAAAAAGGACTAAGGATTAGTTTCGGCTCAGGCCTCCAAATTGTCTGCCAGAATTCATCAAATCGAATAGAAATTTATAGAATTCTTGACAATGAAACTTACTTGAGATATTGAAGGGTCATATTCTTTAAAAGAGATGGATGCCTCATAACAAGGCTCCTCCAGTCATCGTTGTCGATTTTCCCATCATGTTTGGTATCAGCTTCCTCAAAAGTCTGAAACCAAGAGATCATATAATGACTAAGATTAGTGGATGGAACTTTGCTCAAACGCTATGGTTACATCATTGCTTGGAGCAGATTGCAAGCATAATCGCGTGAAGTCTCTAAATATCATCTCTCCTGGCCATTTAAAAACTTTTAAATGCCCAATTCATTTTGAACTGTAAAACAACCAAATGCTAAAGAGTGCTATCAGCCTATGGTGTCACCTTGTCGATGATGCTCTCTATCACATCATCCGAAAGGTTCATGCCAGATTCGGCCAGTGTCGCCACCACCATTTGCTTCACCTACAATAGGCGTATAACATGATCATGGTTCCCGCAATATAGCCTTGAAACAATGGAAAACAAATTTTCAGGACACATCAAATTTACAGGTTAATAATTTACTATTTGAGGACAACTTTCTCTATTTTAGAGGATATAAAGGACCTCGAGTATGCAATATATCACAAACTATCAAGTAGCAACTAGCAAGAGGTTCCGATTCATGTATCATCACTGAGCTAGACGGAACGAAAAATTAAGGTTCGATGAGACAAGTGAATCCAAATCCTTAAAAGGTTTTGTTTTTGAAATTTTAACTTAAGAAATGATTTTGAGAATTTGATAAGCACGATCATGATAAAAGAAAGACCTGAAATTACAGGTAAAGGATAATTCAAAATTACCTAAACAAGAGACGAGAATTTATATATGAACTTGTAATTATTTGCTCCAAAGCCTTCAATCCAAACATACCACAAACGGATTCCAAAAATTCTTCACACAAATTTTGTTGTTGTTTCTCTAGAAAAAGAAATTTACCTCCCGTCTTCCAATGACGCCTTGCTGCTTGAGATCATATAATTGGAAAGAAACTGTAGGCATCATCAATTTGGAGAAACATCAGATGAACACATGCTTCAAAAAAAAACATGAGGGAAGGTAACATGTGATACACGGCAAAAAAAAAATCAATTTAATGGATATACAACTATTTTAAGTCTTTTCTCCTGAGAGGATTAATAAAATGCCACGACGTTTTAAATTTATATATTTGAAAGAATTACACTTCAAGTATTTAATATCCATTATCTTTAAACAATGATGGTGTCCGGATGAGTATCATTTGGTAGGTAAAGACAAAGGTAAACCTCATTGAGACCAGAATATGCGACTTTCTCAAAAATATGATACTCACAATGGATCTTGTCTTCAATTGGAGCATTTGGGTGAAATACTGAAAGAGCACGTGCAAATTCTTCGAAATCTAACAACCCATTGTGCTTGACATCAAATAAGTCAAAAACCTAGCAATCAATATGACACCATTGTTAAAAAACTCTACTAGAACACCAAAGCTAGTCAAGTTAACATCTATAACAAAAATTAATTTTTTATATAAAGGACAAAAACAATGACAGAAAATTATTACAATTAAAAAAGTATTATCAAAGAGTAAACATGATCAGAAAGGTGCCAACTATGACCGAGATAAAGGACAGAACCTCGTGGGCATGAAGAACTAGAAGTATTAGACATCACCATGGTTTTTAAACAAGAAAGTTACAGAGACATTTGAAATTGAATGAATAATTCCCTTAGAACAATACAATAAACGATAACTAACCCTGTCCGCAAACAGGCTCTGCTTTTTATTTGTTTTAAATAATCCAAGCTGGAACTCTTCCTGTAAATAACCAAAAATAAGAGACAGGTATATCAAATAAGACCCAGAAAGTGAACCAAAAACCAAAATAGAAGTCATGGGAAAAAATAACTTGTATGGTGATCAAGATAAATGGCATTCATTACCTTGTTGATGAGCCCATCATCGATCACAGCGCTGCTGATCTTTTTAAATAGTTCGTATAAAGCTTCTATTTCGCTAACACTGACTGCATCAGAAGATGAAGCGTAATTGAACCAGATGTACTGGTTAGCAAGCAATCATATTTTTATTAATTATCTGCCCGTGCACTAGATGACTTTAATAATAACAAATAGAAAGCTCTGAAAATTTTGTAACCAGCTTACCAGGATTAAATATCTTTAAAACAAACAAACATCAACATATCAAGGAGCTAGTGCGGATTACCTCCCTCTGGTTTTGAAAATAAAAAGACTACCCTGTGATTTAAAAATAGGCATTTTACCCATCGTGGTGGCAGATTACTCCCTTTGGTTTGAAAACAAACATTTTACTCACCGTGGTTTGCGAGAATTGAAATCCATGGAGGTGTTATTTTGCACCTATTCACAAATCATAAGGGGGTAAAGTGTCTATTTTCGGAACCAAATGGGGTAAAATGCATATTTTCAAACCACAGGTAATCCTATTTTCAAAACCACAAAACCACGGGGTAATTCGCCATTAGGCCACATATCAAGGAATTTCAATCTGACTACAATAAAAACTGGAAAATTCAAATAATAAGGTCACTTACATACTGTCGTCCTTGCTAGAGCTTCGGGATTTTCCAGGCCCCAGGGTTGTTTGTATATCTCAGAATCACAGCAATTTGCAACAGCGAAAAGTATATGCTTTATTCCATCTAGGCACTGCACCATGGTCTTTCTCCAGAAATCATTACTTGATGCCTGTATACCAATAAAGTTAATTTTTTTGTTCAATACCCAACATAACTAAAATAGATATAGCAGTAAATGTATCAACTGGTGTACAAGAAAATAACGAATCTGCTCAAAGATTACTAATACAGGAAAAACAATGAGATTTTAAGATTAATCATTAGGTTCTTTCTAACTCGTGCAAAATCAGATTGTTGATATCAAATTCACCACATTGAAAACAGTTGAAAATATAAATTCAAATTGAAAGCAGCATTAAATCTAGCATGCATTCCTCATTCCAACCAAAAGATTAACCCACCAATATCATCCAAAGAATATCTATCCATGGCTAATTTAGATACCAAATTCAATAAGAATCGTACCTAATAAGTTAAACCTAAGGTATCCACACAGATTAGTGTACGTATACATAAGAGTATACAAAAGAACGTACCTTCTAGGCAAAACTGGGAAGAAAAAAATAGAGAGGGGACGTTATTCAAATGGGTTTTACTGTTTACTGAAGTTCAAATCTTTGAATGATAATTGCAATCCAATTAAAGGGTTTTTGTGATTCCAATCCTTTGTTTTCTCCAATATTAAAGATGTAGTAGAAAACGATTGGAATCGATTGCAGGTGGCAAGACTATTAATTAAAGAACGAAAAAATAATGGGGCAGAGATATTTCAGAAAAATAGACTCCTCCATGTACGGAAACCTAGAAGAGGGTGCTGGTGGGAGCGAGCTGCGTTCGTATCCCTGCGTGGGGGTATCTACGAAAAGAAGATATTGGCTGCGGCTACGGCTATTCGTCGGCCAAAGGATCGTTTTTCACGTGCGGTACATGACATTTAATTTATTATTATTTATTTTAGAATTATTATTATTTCATTATATACAAGTATATCTTCTTTTTTTCTTCTTCGAAACACCGCAAGTTTCACGATGGAACGTTAGGCAAACCTCTATCTGTTTATTTCATGCAAAAAAAAAACCAAAATATAAGAGGAGAACTATGCCAAAACCTCTCAGAAAAGTTTAGAAAAATTTATTACAAATTCTAAGATATGAATACTCGTTCGATACATTTTACACGAGCATTTTATTCTATAATCTAGCATATGAAACTGTAAAGAATGAGCACGGCGATACTCCAAAGCTAGATTAGCTAATGCATCCGCAACTGAATTGCCATGTTGGTAAATGTGAGAGATATATAGAATGAGTAGCCAGAATTAGATTAATTTGGCTAAGGGCTTGGCAAAGACCCCAATGATCAATACCTGCTCGAATGATGAAAATCGAAACAAGCGAACCAGTTCGACCCATAAAGGGAAAAAAATGATATATACATATATTCAATCCTTGAAGAATAGCAAGAATCTAATCTCTGATATTCGATCCAGTATCAATAAAATCACAATAAGCCAAAAGAACATTGCCTCCATGATCACGAATAATACCACCAATTGAACAATTTTCAGGATTACCACAGGAGCAACCATCTGTATTCAATTTAAAATACCCAGTAGGCGGCTTATGCCATTTGATAATAGAAAATCTAGAAACCATAGATCTATGAATCTTGATATTCCACGAATTAGCCACGATAGAATGTCTTTTTCATTGTGAACCCTTGAGAAATGATGTACAAAGAAATATGTGTTTTTGAATAGCCAAAATAACTCGAGGCGCCAAAAAATAAATATGCTTATGTTTAGAATTGTTTCTTCCACCCACAAAAAACCATAAAACTAGGAATTGTGTCAATTCCTTTACATATCCCTTGCATTTTCATTGAGCATCAATCTTTCAAGATTCAATATTATGTGGATTTTTCATAGAAAATAATACCCCGAAGTAGTTTCATACCTGATATGCAACTGGCCCAAAGAAAAAGAGATGATCTCATGTATTTCAACCGGATACTAAAATATTGGATATGTTTTCCCGGGTCGGGTTCATAATATGAGGTATTATTGCCACTTGGTCTTACAACTTCATTGTCAAGTCTATGTCTTATAGTCTTTGATGTTGATTCTGAAGTTGAAATAGATTAATCTTGTAGACCATTCTTGTTGTTGATGCATCATCTTTCTTATTGAAAAAATATTTCGATTTTTCATTGTAAACTATTTGTAAGCAAAAATATTTATAATTTTTTTTACATTTGCATAATAAATCCCATCAAATTAAATTATGGTACACATATCAATCATAGATTACATCACTCAATAAACTCCATAAACTAACAAATATTAAATATACCAAATAAACTGCATCGAGAAAATCTTAGAAATTATAGAAAATTATATCTTCAAGAAACCATCAACCTCAACATCCAAAAATTAATCCCAACAACAATACGCATTCTTACTAGCACATACAACACTATGACGTATGCAAAAAACCCTAAACGAGCAAGCAAGCTTTGTTGATTTATTATATTTTGGGTTGCGTTTTTAACAATTAATTGGGCTAAAAAACGTATTTGGATTGAGATTTCTAACTTTCATTGACCCAATAACTAAAAAACTAATAATTCTAATTTTATTCACCTAACTTAAAATTCTGCCCGGCATTGCCCATGGCCAGTTACGCTACGCACTTGGGTGCGGGATGCATGGTTGCTGCAGTATGTGGGGTGCAACACAAGCCAGTTACGCTACGCACTTGGGTGCGGGATGCATGGTTGCTGCAGTATGTGGGTGCAACACAAAAAGAACCTATTGTTGTCGGAAAACCATCAACCTTTATTATGGACTTTTTACTTCAGAAGTAAGTAGTTGTTATTCATCATTCTTTCCTGTGTTTGGCGCTAGGCATGCAACTCTAAGAGCTCAAATGCCTTAACATCTTAATCTGGTGCCGCAGATTTAACATCCCCACTTCAAAAATGTGTATGGTTGGGGACAGACTGCTGGTTGTAGAACTCTACTTGTCTGTCAGGTTGAATTGACAATCTATCTTGTTTCTTTATAATTATTTTTGCTGTTGCTTATTATTTTCTGTCTTTATTTTGCAGGCGTAACTCTTGAAGACCAATCAATCATATTTGGCCCGAGTATTATCGTTACATTATTAGATTGATCGCTGATTATTTCCAGCCTGAGTAAGATATACATATATGCAACCATTCCTTGTATCAAACTTCAGGTATCTGATGAAATTTCAATTCTGAAAACTTATTTTCGTTTAGTAAATAAATAATAATAAAAATAAGAAACTTATTTCCTGTTAGATTGTTTATTCTCGTTTGAGGTATTCGATGACTAAAAATGAGAGCAATCAAGGGTCTGTTTGGATGGCTCTTTCTTCTTGTATTTTCTTTTTTCTATATAGAAGACATCCGTTTGATCAATTTTTGCCTCTTCACTCTTTTTTTTTTTAATGCGTACAAGCATATGATAGTCCAATTCATCATTTTTAAGCACGACACAGTTTATTTATTTTTTCCTAAATTGGTTTTATGCGCAACATGCCCACATGCAAAAAAACATATAATATTTTCAATAATTATTGTCACGAGCAAAAAAGATACAACTTTTGATACACTAAATTAAAGAAATTGTTCTCATAAACCATAATTTTTAATGCTCAAACACTTCATTACAAACATATTTTTGGGTTTCCGAATCTACCTTTTTCGAAGGTGTGTTGTTGTAGAGAAATAGAAAAGAATGCATGTGTGATGATGCGGTTAGAGAATGGCCTGGAAATACCTTTTTTACACGAGATCCTTGTCAATATTAATAGTCAAGCTGTCACCTTAGCTCTAAAAGTTCCAAAAGTTCACGACTTCATATGCCCAAGGAAAAGTACTTTGAAGTTTAGCAATAAGCTTTTCATGAGGTGTTTCATTCGACTTTGTGTGTCCTAAATTATTTAAAAGTATTATAGTATGGCCTCTTTGAAATTTAGCGTCTTACAACATATTTTAAAACACTGTTTAAAGGTCCTTTTGGGAAAAAATGCTTGTGTTCGAAAGCAGCAGTAATCAATCACGTTTATTAAATAATTCTCAAATATTCGAGCAGAAGGTTTAGTTCAATCTCTCTTAAGAAACAATAAAACAAATAATGTAATCTAACTTGCATAAATTTTAGGATGTATATTCAATCAGGAAACTGAGCTACATAAATGAACAGCTGACAGGGTACACTATCTTTCGATGTACATTAGATCTCACGAGTTACAGGTACATAAACTCAATTGCCACAACCAACTGCAGACGAAGTGCCGTAGGAATGAAAACTTCTATCCTATAACCAGAACCTCTATGCTATGTTGTAATCTACTGCAAAGCTATTGCACGTAAAGTTATACCGGTTACCTGTTCAGCCGCATTATCTCGTAATGTCAATTTACCAACCGCATAATGAATACTGAATTGCAGAAGCAGGTTTAACTATATCTGCCTGGCCTTAATTTTTTCCAGCACGCTGTTTCCACGTACTCTGCATTGGGAAAAAAAGATAGGTTTAATATGCAGAAAAATGCAAAATGCTCAGAACACATAGCTGAAGTTGTTAAGCACCAGAGTCTCATCATCAGAAAGCTCTGTATCAGCAACAGAAGTAGGTGATTTCTTGTCAGCTTCAACTATCGCTGGTGCAGGGGCATCATCCATGGTGTCTGTTTCTTCATCTTCTTGTCCAGATTGTTCTTTGATCTGATCTAGCTGCTTCGTGTCTGAAGAAGAAACTGCTTCATTATCAGATTCATCAGCATCAAGGGGAGATCCACCAACATGATCACTTTGAGTGCCTTTAGAATCGTTCTCTTCCTCGGGATCTTCTACATCATTCGAACCCTTCTCACCATCTTCCAGTTGTTTCTTATCCTTGTCAGATGGCTCCTCCGCAGATAAAACCTTACCAGATTTTTCATTCTGCTCCTGCTCTAAAGTGTTTTGGAACAACGGGAAGAAAGAAAAGTCAATAGAGAAGGTAAAACCTGTATAAACTGAACTGACAAAAAAAATGAACTGCTAAACAAGGCAACTGAAAATGATCAAGTGACCAATTTTTTTTTTTTATTTTTTTAATCTTGGTAGATACTTCCCAGTGAGAAATAATCAAGCATTCACTGAATGCAGACATCAACCATTACAAAACTGGTATCGCGAAACTTCTTAATGTACAATGGCAAACAACTCGATTGTTCACCTGGGTCAGATTCAGTCGTGGACGGTTTGATAAATTCAAGATGTGTTACATCTGGGCTTCCCCCAGCTCCCATAGAAGATTTGATCCTTAACATAGTCCTTTGCTTTTGCTTCGGACTTTTGTGTGGAGTTTTTTTCCCTCTGCCTTGGGATGATGGAGATCTGCAAATCCATGGAAATACATAATCTAATGACAAAGCAGAGAAGTAAGCATTTCGAGTCTGCTTAAAGCAATAACCTACTCACTTCTCTTCCACTTTTTTCTCCAGATTTATGCCTCCTATAGATTTGTTTTTCTTCCAAGATGATCTGCAAAGTCAATAAACCGAGAGAAAACATCCAAGTATCTACCCTCTTGCAACAGAATCGATAAGTTCAAAGACGTATACAAACAATTAACTAAAAAAAGATAACCAAAAGCAATGCGTACGAGGCTTTGTCATCTCATTCCATGCCTGGAAGGATGCTTTCATATGTATCATTACATGGGTATTTTCGATCTTAACTGTGTTCTTAAATAAAATTAGAATGACCTGTAGGACAGGTTGGACATAAGAGTCGCCCAAAATCCACGGATTGCAACTTAAATCTCAGCTATTGTTATCGTAGTAGCAAAAGATTGGATACCCATTTGTGCACTTTGGGTTAGCAACACTTAACGATTTGATCAATGTGGTTATCATATACATGCTCTCATTCAGAAAGCTCCAAAAGAATTATTCATATTGAGGTTCCTAAAGATCTACAAATTAAAAGAAATGCTTGTTATTTATCCCCAAACCCAAATCTGATTCCCCAAAATAAAATAAAAAATCAACCCCACTTTCAGTCATTTTCCCAAAAGTACATTTTTTATCAATTTCTACACTTCTCAACACAGTTACTTCACATTTATTTCAACTTTTCACCAGTTCCAGAAATATTTGATTATATTTTAATCAAATATACAATATTAAAAAAAAATTGAAAATATCTCACTTGAATATTCATCTACACAGATATCAATTCAAACATAATTTATACTATTCACTGACATACCGTACATAATTTGCAATGCACAGTAAAAACTGTCTCAGAGAATAATAGTATAATACCAAACATACCTCATTATCTCCAATCTCAAAACATTTCCAAGAACATAAAAATAAAGTCGAACATTGAGGAAGTGTCTTAGGCATCTATCTCTATTCACCTGTCTAGCATATAAAATAAATAGTGTTTCATTATTTGTTATATTGAAGAGTTCGTCTTATAGGGCAACTCATGCATGTCCATGAAAAGAAACACAGAAAAGATAGACAAGGACGGGGAGATGGGCGGTTGAATGTGCATTATAAATGGACCAGTCTATATAAACATTTATGAAGGCAACACTTACGCCCTTTAGGATGAAAACTCTTTGATGAACTAGATAGCTGCACATGATGTTAAAGACATTGTTAGATCTTGTGCAAGAACATTTACTGGACACAAATCAATAATTGAAGAACTTTCTCATAGGACCAAAAATAGTTCAAGAGTGTTACACCTTGTCATTTTTTTGCCATTATCAACAGGTTCCCAACGTTCCTTGTCTAATCTAAGGACTTCCACATCTCCATCCTCATATAAAACCTTTGAATCAAATTGATAAAAAAAATTGTCAGGATATTCTAGTAAGAAAACTGGAAAATAAATAACGAGGCACTAAAAGTTCAGCTTACCACGTGCTTTTTTTGGTCGATATCAAAAGATTTCACAATACCTTCGTAAAACCTATATAAAGTCAATAAGCACAACATCAGGAACAATTTTAGAATTGCCCCTAAATGAAGTCAGTGGAAAATTTATCCTACCAACATGAAACTGACAATAACAGAACATCAAGTCAATGCCGACCCACTCTTCATGGATGAGTGTTTAAAAGGCAATCATATAATGTGGAGCAGCGGTCCACAACAATGACATAGATGTTCAAATTTGGACAAGGTGTCAATAAATCATGGTTACCGAACTTGGCAAATGATCCTGCAGCCGTAGAAGGAGAAATTACAAGGAAAATGATATCCCCATTTCCTCCTCATTTTCTTGGTTATCGGTGAAGGTCACTGGTACTATGAGGTTTAATAAGTATGGCGCTAAAACTATTTTCAGATCAAATTCAAAAGAGAGTTGATAAGGAGGAAACACTTTCAAGAGTGTTGTATTACAAGGAGAATGCTTTGATGCCTTACTACAGGAATGACATCTCAGTTCCTTATCTTTGGGAATATGATCGTGAAATGTAGATCATAGAAACAAACAAAATCAAGAACTTACTGCTTATCCATTGGCCACCAAACTTTTATAGCGCAACCAATCAAATCCTCCATGGAACTTCCGTTGTCCTGGGTTGTGCAATCAAACAAAGTAGAAACCAAATTTGAGTAAACTTAAGTAAAACAGAAGCTGTGACTTAATTCAAAACAGACACAGTAAGAAACTAGAAAATGGTCATAAATATATCTGAAAAAGCAAAAGAATTCTCATCGATATGAACCAGTGATTCTGGAAAAAGTAAAGTTAAATGCAGTTGTAGGTCCTATGATTCTGAAAAATCCAATGAAGTCCTTGACCAGGGTCGGAGAATTCCCAATACCACTGGCGGCCAGTCAGGCCGTGATCACGGTGAGAACAGGCGCTTCCCAAAAGGACAGCCTGGGCTGAACTAAGATAGCGCTTCCCAAAAGGACAGCCTGGGCTGAACTAAGATATGAACCACAAGATTAGCTCAACGCTTCACATGAGAAAGCATGTGGTATGTTTAAATCTCACTAGACTATTTCAGTGTACAAGAAAATGATCAACATTAAAGTTTAAGGTAAAGTTGGCAATATAACGTGTCTGCATTTACACACAAACCATCTCACAACATAAAGCTGTGAAGATAGGACAAAGCAACCTTTTGTAATCCTGTGACACTTTTTTCTTTTTGCTTCTTCATTGATCCCAGATTGGAAAAATTAGTTGGGTGTGGGCTAGAAGAATCTGTGACTTGCTTAGGCTTCTGCAGTATATTAAGGGAAAGTAAGAATATAATTATGAAAATCATGCATTTTAGAAATTTCATCAGTGTAAGTCCAACCTTTGCATCAACACTGGAGTGATCAAATACGTCAGTATTTCTGTAAGTCCGTTTACTTTTCTGCTTTGACAAAGAGCTGGATTTATTCTTTATACAAGCAACCAACAACTCTGACTCCAGTGGTTCAGCAGTTTTTTCTTGCATAGAATGATCTTTAACGATTTTGTTCGAGTCAATAATAATATCATCCTGATTTCCATTAGTATGCCCCTTAGAATCCTTTGAAGTAATTGCTGGACGAGACTTGTGAGCTTGAGCAGATAGTGACCTCCGACGTTTAGGGACAGGAACATTGGTTGTTTCACCTGACATCGATTTCCTCTTTTGAAGGTTTTGGCCGCTTTTCTTTTTGTTGACATATTCATGCCCATTGTTTGATTCTAACTTGCCAATTGTACCCAGATCAGAATTTATTTCCTTCACCATCTTCAGGATATCAAATTACACCCTTTTTCTGCTTCAGCAGATGAGGACTCATTCTTGACCTCTTTTTTTGTCTTTGCTATCATGGCTTTCAGACGTTTCATTAACTTGCGCAAAGGTATTTCACTCCCCTCGGTGTCACTGTCCTTCATGATATCATCCTCAGCAATTTCCGAGTTAATCTGAAGTAGAAACACTTAAATTAGTTAGATGGAAACAGATACAGTCCATTAATCCACTGCATGGAATTCTTACAATTCCATTAGCTTCCAGTTTGAGTGATTCAAAGTGAGCCAAGACACTCTCCTCAGCCAACCAAGTCTTCGCTTCACCAACCTAGCATCAAATATAGAGGATGAATCAATGAGTGTAGCATGAGAGATATCATCATAAAGCTGAATTTTCACCAAGTCTGTTTAAATAATGAACATCACCCATTTATTAATGGGAAAGCACTTGGAAAAGAAAAAGGTCTTGGACTTCTAAGAATCACATTCCTGGATCCGGATAAGTACACATTTAAGCACATTTTTTCACTGTTATGAGTATTTTTTTTTTATCAGGCAAATTAAATTTATTAATATATGAGTACAGGGTGTACTCAAAAAGTTGCAAATAACCCATGCATACGTGAGACAATCAAGGTAGCACACCACATGATAGCAGCTTAACAATTCAAGATATACATTATACATGGGCTGAAAACCAGACCTACATGCAGAGACTTAGAGGAAGACCAAATGCTTAAAATAAAGTTAAACATGAAGAAAAAAAATTCAAGCTGGTAATTTCACTTCATAACTCCACAGAAATGCAGTAGAAAAACATTTAGTAAAACTTAGGTGCACAAAAAGCAACAGATCAAAGAGCAAGTTTATCAATATGTTTTTGTATCAAGCTGATTGTCCAGACTGATCCGGACCAGACTGATCTGCCCATGCTGATCCGGACCAGACTGATATGCCCATGCTGATGCCAGACTGATCTACCATGCTGATCCGGCCAGACTGATCTGCCCAAGCTGATCCGACCAATCCGGTCCGAAATACAAATAGCCACAGAAACCAGAATATGACCGTTGCAAGCTCGGGAATGGTGCAGAACATTCTCCAACGGGCATATCTTGTGTCTAACGTATATATCATTACTTGGGGCTATATATACATGATTTGGAAGCTCAATAACAGCTGATTGAAGATCAATCCAAGCCTTCCAAAGCAAACCCACTTGGGATTCAATTTGGGAACTTCAAAGACTCTCGGCCAATTTATAAAGCACAGGAGGTAGGGTCACTGATGCACTTGAGTATTGAGGATCGGTTTCTTTTGAAGCCAAACCCTTAATAATTGACATACCAAGAACGCAAAGAGCATACAAGTTCTGTAATATGTAAGATCCAAATTATAAATGGCATTAAAACAACAATAACCTGGCGAAAATTCTAACAATAGCATTCTTCTCATTTTTTCAAATAGATTATCTCAATATTTTTTCTGTCAGTGATAGCATTAAAAGACAAACTTTGTAGTTCTTGATAGCAAACCTTGGATTTAGTTGAATCAAAAGCATCTTCCGAGAGCTTGATTTGTAGAAAAGTTGATTTCAACTGTTAAGTGCTCTCCTTGTCCTTGCTAATACTTGACTTCAGATTTACCATCTCCATCTCCATGCACCAGCATAGACAGGAACACATACAGATGCCTGAAAAAGATATAAATGAAATGCATATAGAAGATAAACTTCATTCACAACCATAGCGATGCAAGTATGTCATAATCTTTTTATTGCGTTCATCTCATGCATTTCCACAGCTTTCTGTAAAAAAAAATAAAAAAATGATGTGAACACATAAAGTGAACAGTATTATTAAGGCCATTTGTGGTTTAACCTCGGATTTAAAAAAAGGCACGTTTAAGTTGAGGCCAAGTGCCTGTCATACAGTTTATGGATGCATACTTGCCAAATGTAGCAAGGTTCTGAATAGCATACTTAGCACTCATCCGTTTTATACCTACTTTGAGCATATTTAATGCTAACAGTAATTTCAGTTACATTTCAATGCATTTAGCAACTAATCTGATTTCAGAAACTGAAAAATAATATCACATACCAAACTGAAGCATAGTTGTTCTAAATGCATATTAATAACATTGCAATTGTTTAGTGATCCCACTCTCAATGTTGCGTTCTGCTTTTTTGAACTACTAAACTTCAAAACTAAAAAGAATAATATAAGGCATACCTCGCAATTCTTAGCACTTAGGCATGAGCAAAGACACTTTTCACAACTATTGACCCACATGCCAACCACAAGGCATATGAGCGTATTTTGAATACTGCTCGTGTTTCCAAATACCCTCTACGTATGAGTTCAACAAGGAATTTAATTCGAAGTTAGTATTCAAATTCACATCCATCTGATGGATTTCAAAATCTTGTGAACTTGGACAAGGGAAAACTTAAGCAATGCACCAACCATAGAAAGAGGTAGAAATTTCAGCACGAAATATCCAGCCTTAGAGGCACTGTCATGCTAAAAGTTTGATTTCTCACAACAAGGAGACTTCAAATAAATAATGACAAACTGATATTCATTACTTGAATTGTTTTGACTTCTTTGAATCACAAACCATCATCGAAAATCATAAATATCAATCCAAAAGTACCTGTATAAAGCTTCAAACATTTTGGCATCTTTGCATTCATCAACATTAGGAAATGTTGGATGATGTGCAAGGGAATGGACCACGTCCAATGTACTCTGGATAAAATTGTGAAGAATTCCATCAGTCTGCGAGGGAATTTGGCGTGCTTTACTTTGCCAACACATCTGAACGATATCATTCAAATTATGTTTGTTCTGCCATAGATACGAGAATTAAATAAATGATTTCGCCACGTGAATCTGCTAAGTAAGGTGCAGATACATATCTATAATTATGTATCACATTTACAGATATGTAACTATGTGGATAAAATAAAATAAACACCGAAGTACACATACTTCTTCCAAATCAGACTGCTGAGAAGTAAAGTCAAGCAGGAAGGCGCAGGCATACTTGGGGTCCAAAATTCGGTCTTTTACATACTGATGAACCTTGTTGAGAAGTTGTCTCTTTACCTCAGGAAAATCATCCTACAAACTCCAAAGAGAGGGGAGTCAGAAAAACAGTCTCCATTAACTGTTTAAAGGCATTAAGGCAACAGAAGCGAGGAAAGTAATCCTTTCCATTCAAGTACTCCACCTCTGAAGTTCTCATGGTCAGATAAAAGACATCAACAGGAATTTTATGCTCCCAGTGTATTGATAGGCCAAGAACAGCTTTTGCTGCGGCAAGCTTCAAATGAGCCATATCGACCAAACTGAAACATGAAAGAGGAAACCCAATTGATATGAGAAGCTTTTAAGAATTTATAGGTTAGAAGTAAAATTGCAGGACTATCACCTCCTTATAGAAACTCTATATGCTATACTAACTATTACCTTGATTTAATCTCCCTTGAGTATTCACCAAACATAAGTATTCTTGAGGATCAGAATGAGTTCATCAATCCCAGAACGAAGGTGAGCATCTTTGACAGGCAAATAGCTCTTGACCATAGCTTTAACCCCAAAAATCTACAGAGAATTCGCATGCATGTGTTAGCAATATGACCAATATTTAGTGGATGAAAACAAATCTCTGGCAAAATGACCTTTAAGGAACAAAGTTCACTTCTACCATCCCAAGAATCAGCTGCCTTGTCTCCTTCCATCTGATAGAGATGTGCATTTTACATTAAATTCTTAACAATAAAAGTCAACAATGGATACAAAATTCTTATATCAAAAGGCATACTCGGCTGCACTCCAGAATGTTTTCCTTAATGAACATCGCAACTTCTTTTTCTCTTGTTTCGAACACTGGCATAGCAGCTTGGGCTATGCACCCAAGAGACTGGAGAGTACAGCAGGTAAATGCGACTTATCTTCAAGCATATCAACCAGCCTCTGTTTATTTTACCCAAAAACACAGTCTGAATCATCACTATTTACCAAAAATAAAATGTAAATAAACATCCTAAAGTAGAAAAGAGCGGCAGATGGACAGACTAACAAAAAGCAATAGAAACCTTGTAAAGAACAGAAAGTGACATGAGCCCATCATCTTTCGTTATGGATGCCAGGGCATGGACAGCATATTTGCCCTGCCTTCGGCTACCCTCAATGCATATGCGCTCAAGAATAAGGTCTAATGATCTATAAACAGAACTACGTCATTTCAACAAAAAACGCAGAATAAAATGATGATCAAGGCAAGGCATACGGTAACATTCAAACCTTGACGAAACTCCAAGTTGTTCACGAATAGTTCCCCCAGCCTTTGCAAGAATATGCAAAGTACCTTCCTTTATTATTTCATTGTCATCCTCGAGAAGATGTACCAAATCTTCTTCTATTCCAGCCAGCATTGAAGGACAAACACGTGCAAGAATCTATTCATGGCATCACATAAGAGAAGTGTGAATTAAAAATAAAATATTACAAAAGTAGCTTTGAGTAAGAAGCACACAGTATGGATGTAAAGTTATTTTCCTGTGGTAGAGGACATACTGAAAAACATAGTTCATATTTTTTTCCTTGGACTCTGTGGTATAAAAGAGATTCATAATGTGTTGAACACGCTTCAGCTCATGATAGCTTATTTTGTAGTTCGCTTCCAACCAACACAAGCATGAGAGATTTTTGAATATCTACGTTTAAAGAGTTTTAAGGCATGCAAACTGAATGGAATGCCCCTTGCAATCTACTTGATGCAGACTCAGAGGTACTGGTGCAGGACTTGACAGTGATTGTTCAAATTTGGTTTGGTTACACACGCGTTTGAGCCATTTTCTGTCCAGATAATAATTAGCTCGAAAGATATGCTGAGAAGTATAAACAATGTTGTATCATGAAACATTTGATCATCTGTATAGCACACATAAAGAATCAGAATATACCACTAGTATAGTCATGCAGGACAAAATCAACTCGTTACTCCCAGACGATTTCTGTACACCAGCCTCCAGAAGGATTTCTCTAACATGATCCTTGTTGAAAAGTAAACAAGAGCATTTCAAAGAAAGACTGCCCAGAAATTCATAGAGTGTTGATGCTTTGGGCCAAGGATGCTAAGCAAATCATCCTGCATACACCAACTAATTCTTTGATCAGAATGGATTGGGTAGACTACATGAATCATAGAAAGAATTAAGTTGGATCGCACAAATCATCCTGCATGAGGTTGTTGAAAAACCAGAAAAGCCCTCACACATTGGTTTGCAAGCAATTCTAAACTAAGTTCATTTAAAAAAATGACTTCAACATCAGTAAAATGTCTCACCTGTGAACTACAGGTTTGAAGCCAGCCAAGGTTCGGGTCAAGAAGCTGTGTCAAGATTTTCATATGTTGGAATCTTTTAATTGGTCAAGAATCTGAAAATTCTCCTCTGCCTTTGCTGGGTCGATGAAATAGCGAGACATAACACGGAAACAGACATTACTTTCTTTTGTTGCTCCACCGCATCACATTCCTGAATGTAAGTAATCACCTAATATTACTTATCAAAAGATCTTTGATGATATAACTAACCGAGGAACCAGAAAAGGATAATTTATTAGCAAACCAGAGACGACGGTCTAAAGGAAAGGTACTTCTGCATCTCTTGCTGTAACCTATAACACAAATTATAACCCCGTGAAACCAGCTGCTAATATTTCATGCAGATTGAACACAATATAGTTCATCCACAAACTCCCAAAAAAGTTGTCAACAAAGGAACTTTGGACAGACCTTTGTTTCTGCTCTAGGATCTTCTCAAGAGCCTTAACCTCAACTTTGTCAAATCCAGAGAAAAGCCTTATCCGATTTAGCACCTTATCTTTAACAGAAAAATCAGCTGGTAACAAGGATAGAGATAGGATGGGTTCAACTATATCTGATGTGCAAAATAAAGATTAGGGCGGTCAGTATGACGTGAAATAAAATGGAAAATAAGTAAAGCCCACATTATCAGCCACCTGACATATTATCTAGCTGTGTACTCACTTTTTAGCAGTTTGAATTCTCAAAAACAACTCTTGATTTATATATGATGGTGCAGTGGAGACGGTTGTTAGAAAACGGTAATTTATTCAAAACTTTTGTTTGGGTCCTCCATACACTGGCAATCAACAACGATAAACAAAA